>APFE030463915.1:26415-92165 GCA_000404065.3 Pinus taeda | reverse complement strand
ATTTCAAGAGTTAGCCCTCTTTGTGCTTAAAGATAAATCAATAGTTTATTTTTGAGAGAGCCCTCTCAGGTTAGGGAGGCTAATCCCTAGCTAAAAGCCTGGTTTGAAACAGTTGCATGAGATCTCACTAAGTAGCAGCCCTTAGTGCTGATTTTGTGACAACACCTTAGTGAAGTTCCGGGGACGTTGTCTTGTCTCCAAAATCAGTCCAGATTAGCACGATACATTCATATGAATAATCACATCAATATGCTGACACCATGCATGACAATACCAACTGCATAACATGAACTCATGCATGAAAATCATACCCATGACAATGCACACATAAAAACCACATACACATCTAAGATGCATGCATGACAACACATTTTGCCCAAACAATCCAAGAATTGTACCTGGCTCTGATACCAAACTCTAACCACCCCTCCCACATTTACGCACTTTCACTGGCCTACTAGGGAAAACATGAGCCAAGGGATACTATGACATGAATCAACCTCCTAACTACATTTAAGGAATTGGAATCAATAAAATGAAACTTTGTTGATCTTCCTCAAGAGCTATAAGACCCCTAGGAGCCAAACAACCACTCCAGTTGCTCAAATCCTGTGTTAACTTGCCTTTTTAGTGATCTGGACTTCCAGTTGCTTGCATAACAAGGCAAGCCAACAAATAAAACCCCCCAGTTACATGGATAAGACTACCTCCCAGTGACTGCAGTCTAAAATCCCCAGTTCTGTGCATGCGACCCCAGAATCTGAGCCACTTTTTCAGGGCTAGGATCTAGACCTTTGCCCATAGCTTGATAAATCTTTCCATAATGATTAATGGCACAAGGAAAAATCCATTAACACAAAACTTAGACAAGAATTTGAACATAGGGGTCTGATACTTATTTGAGAATCATTAAGATGGTCTAATTCGCTCTCATAATAGTTGTAATAACATATATTAGGTCATGCATTCAATAACCATTCATTTACCAGTAAAAAATGTTAAGAGCCTTAACTAGAACCTGTCATGAAACCATGCTTATAAGCATAATAATAACAATGATAAAACATCCATCAAAGCCACATCATAATAACTAAATCTACTCATAAATTACAAGAGGAAAAGAGCTCTTATTAACATATGCAAAAGCCAACCAAACCAGGGACTTCCACATACCACCAGACCATAGATTGGGCTGAACCAAATATTTCTTTCAGCCAGTCACTCTAGTTCCATATTCCAAGCATGAATGTGGGACTCACAACAAAACAACTAGGGCTTCCTCAGGATTTAATGCAATCTCGCCAAAATTGGTCAATGGACTCTTAGGCCCGAAACAAGGACCTACACAACTGGGCTTTACCGCAATCCTGTCAATACTAGTCAAGGGATTCCTAGGCCCAAACAAGAAAACATACACTACCAAGCTTTATCGCAATCCCGTCAAAACTGGTCAAGGGATCACTAGGCCCTAAAAAATCTTAGATCATCAATATCTTGAGGAATTTTCCCATCTCCACCCTCACGATTTACCATAATCCCTCCATTATCATTCAAGGGATTCCTAGGCCCTTGGGAATTTTCCTGAGCCCACCCCACTTGGTTCCAAAACCCTCTGGCAATCCAAATCTCAACCAAATGAAAGAACCCCATCACACCATGGCTATCCGGAAATGGAAAAGAAAAGCTAAAACCAATGTCACACTTAACAAAACCCATGCCAATGAAAACAAGAGATCCAAATACATAGATGCATGTATGATGTGTTATCACCTACTGTAAAATTTTTCAAATGGTGCTAAATGAGATCAAAAGAATGAAAAAGTGATGAGTATCTTGTAGTCATCTTCCAAGCCTCAAAATGACTCTAAGTCTAACTCAGGCCCTCTTCATTGTAAATTTCTCTGAACAAGATTTCCAATGATATGTGGAAGTCCAAAAATGGACTCCTATATCGAAAGTTATGGTCTTTTGAAGTTCAAGGATTAAAGCCTCAAGGAAAGAAGGAATGTCAGAGGTCTGATATCGAAGATCGCATATTAGAGGTCTAGTAACATGGAATATCAACACATCACATATCAGAGCTCCGATATATCAGAGGTCAAGTGACATCGGAGATCGGTGATTGCAGTCAAAGCAGCATGGCATATTAATGATTGCATGTCAGAGGTGCGATATCGATGATCATAGTATCGAAGGTTTAGTAGTATTGATGATCAGTGATCGCCCATCATGGATCCAAAGCATAGGAACATTAAGATATTGACAGATCGTAATCAACGATCGAAACTTTTGAATAAGTGACAACCCTTTTAAAGTTGTGATATCACTGTTCTAATATAGTGTAAAATTGCCGAGGGACCCAAAAATAAGTTTACAAAGGATTTCCCCACAAAACCAAGGATGAACGGGCCCTTTTCTCTCTCCTCCAGCAAGATGCGTGGTAGCATCTGGTTGGACCGATAAGCTACACATGGTGGCACAAGATTGGCCCGATAATGAAGTGTGGTGGTTGACATCAGCATGACATGGCCACTATGGAAGGACACATGGGAGTCTATTTTGGCATTTTGAGGGTGCCTATAGGGGTATATCTAGGTGACACGTGTCATCACTAATGAAGTGCAACGTGTAAGTGATGAAATCACATCGAAAATCGCATATCGGAGGTTGATAAATGTCAACACTTTACAATAGTGGACATTTTAAAAAGCGTTGATAAAGTGGGCTCTAATATATTGGGCTAGGGCATGGTCTATAACAAGATAAAGAACCAAGGGAGCTAAGCTATTTACAATGGAAAAGCAGCCCCTGGCAGGATTCTAAAAGGCCCTAGCACCTTAAGGCTAAGCCACAAGTCACAACCCTCAATTCTATTATGAAGAAATACTGAAAGGGGCTAAACAAAAGGGGCCCAAGGAACATCAAAACTCGCCTATTCTGAAATTTTTTTAAGTATAAAGTTATGATATTTTGAATCTTTGGTATAACATTACTACAATCTAGTTACTGGGCATATCAAGCTCTGATGGTGTTATACAGGAAGTTTAGATGGATGGATGAGTCGGCAACTACGATTCCCGAGCAACATAGAGGTCATCACCATTGATTGCTCCCAGCTCCAGAGAATGGGATATTCGTTCAGTTTAGGCGGAAAGAGACAAGGGGACCAACGAAGTAATAGAAATAGGCACGTCGTGGTAGATACATGGCTTGATCAGAGGCCATCACAACAAGTAGCGTGGAGATATTTAGCTAGAATCATCATTCAATTTTTCCCATGATTCATTGTTATTTTGTTTTGTTATTCTGTTATGTTGTATTTTAAAGAAAGGAATCATTATGATGCAATGATTTGGGTGATAGAGCCTTAACACGCTGAGACAGCTAGTCAATTAGATAGCTTGAGCTCAGGCTAAGATGTTTTTGTAGCCGTTTTCAAAGCTTCCCCTCTCCTTATAAAAAGAGGGAAGAAACAATTAAGAAAGGTTCCCGAATTCTATAAGAAGGAGGCTCAAATTCCATGGTTCCACATTGGTTCTATTTACTTGTTCATGAGGGATTTGAGCGATAAGTGTTGAATGTATATGGACTAGTAATTTTGACTCGATCTTCAAGGATTAATGAAACTATTCTATTGATTCCTATCAGATAAACGAGCAATATGTTTTCCTCTTTGTATCACACTTCATGTATGCTTCTCTTCTATTGAAATTGTGTAATGAAGTTGTCAGTTTCATTCTCTCATGGTTATATGTATGCTTCTGAGTAGTAATACTCCTTGTGTTAATTAAATATTTACATGTGTTATTTGATAGCTTACAGTGCCTTTATGAACATGGATTTAATTATGTTGTTTAGTGACAAGTGTGTCCATGAGGTATAAAGTATGAAACCTTAATTTTCACTCCATAATTCCTTCCATTTCCATGCTTCTGTTAGAGCTTGATGCTCAATATTTTTCATTCTATCTGTCCCTCTGCATCAAATTCCCTTCTTTATTTCCTCCTCTTCCTATTGCAACAATGCCAATATTAAGGCTACGTATTGTTGTGTGCCAGCCACCAGAATCAAACATTTCTCTTGAGATTAACTAGATTTACACCCTATGCATTCAGATCTATGAATTTGTTGATTCTACCTTGATCAAGGACTATTGATTCAAGCCCCCTTTATTATCTTTTTTCAAAATACGTGACAATTGGAGTGCAGCAGAAATCCCTACTCATAATATTCAAAATCACTCCTCTCTTAAGATGTCCTAGGCACTGGTCTTATTTCAACACAGAGGCTGTCTCTAGGATTCTTTTGTATTCCCTAAAGCACTTGTGAAACATGTGACATAAAAAGCTACAACACAATGCATGCCAAAAATAACAAGGAAATCAGACATGCAACTCGATACTTGCAAGTAATCCCACTCTACAAGTAATCCCACTATAGCCTCTTAATCTAAATCTTCCTTGTTTGAACCTTGTTTCCCTTTGCTTTCTCACCCTTCCTTTGCCTTCCTTTCTCCAATGTTAGAGTTCTCCAAGAATTCTCTAAGTGTGTAAGAGTGTGTGTGAGAGAGAGAATAGAGAGAGAGAGCTACCAAACTAAACTGAAAAAAGATGTGAACTGCTCCTCAAAAGCCTTTTTATCATTGAGGCCTCTATTTTCCTTCAATTTTTTCCTCAAATGCAACTTGTGACCTTTCACCTTCCTTTTCTCCTATTTTCCATTATTTTCATAAATAAAATGCCAATTAATGCCTCTTTTCCTTTTCAAAGCCTTTGCCATTGCCTTTATCGGTTTCCTTAGCCATAATAAACCAAATGAACACCCAATAGGATGTTGTTCCCAACATTCAGCTTAGAATATGTGGCCCACGACCTTGGTCTTAGTTTTCCTTTATTAACTTTATTACATGAAATTTTATTTCGGGGTTGTTACAGACCCCTCCCCTTAGGGGAACACCATCCTCAGTGTTCTATGACAACTACAACCAGCAATATTGCTGAAAATAAAAAACATATTGCCCATGGAGTTTTATAACTTAGCTTGATGTAGTATTTACAATGAACAACCTACTGAAAAGAAAACCAACATCACAACCATACCGCTTATTGGAGCTTTACAATAAAGCTCATTGTGGTATTTATAATAAATATAATATCTAAATATATACATATACCAAAACAACTTTGCATCAACTGAAAAACGATGAAGGATACATATCCCGCATTTGATCAGTCATTTCCCATGTAGCTTCCTCGGGCCCAAAATGTTTCCATTGCACTTTAACTTTCTCTATTTCTCAGTGCAAGAGCATGAGTTGTTTTCGTTGAAAAATGCACTAAAATTCTGATTGGAATTATCCTTCTGGCTCCACCTGCAATAAAAACCAATCAATCACATGATCAAAATCTTTAACATATCTTTTAAGAAGTGAAACATGGAAAACATCATGAATTTCACTGTCAGAGGCAGTGCAAGTCTGTAGGCCACTGGTCCTATCCTCTCAAGAATTTCAAAAGGCCTACAATACTGAGGTGCTAGCTTCGCACATGACCAAATCCTTAATGAGATATTCTTAGGATTGATGTGTAAGTACACATGCTCCCAAACCTGAAACTCCTTAAATTCCTTGTGCTAATCCGCATAAATCTATTGTCTATCTTATGTTTCCTTTAGATTCTTCTTAATAACCTGCATTTCTTGTTCCATCTCTTCCATAATATTCGGTCCTATCAACACCCTATTTACTAGATCACTCCATTTAATGGGAGTATTACAACTTTGCCCATAAAGTGCCTCAAACAGACTCATCCTCAGTGACTCTTGATACCCATTATTGTGAGTAAACTCTAACAGTGGAAGATACTCCTCCCATCTCCTCTGCTAGTGCATAACATACATCCTCAATATGTCCTCTAGAATATTGTTGACCCTCTTTGTCTACCCCTCTATCTGTGGATGATAAGTTGTACTAAAGGCAAACTATGTACCCAAACTTGAAAATAACTCCTTCCAAAAACTTGGAAGTGAACTTAGCACCTTTTTCTGACACAATCTTCTTAGGAATACTATGCAATCTCCCTATCTCTCTGATGAATACCTATGCTACCTCACTAGCTAAATATGTAGACTTAATCACGATGAAGTGAGTTCCTTAGTTAACATGTCAATCACAACCATGATGGAATTATGCTATCTAGATTTTCTTGGCAAACCTGTAATGAAGTCCATGGAAGTGACTTTCCACTCAGGAATCAGAATCTTATGTAGTAGACCACCTATATGGTTACACTCTACCTTTACCTATTAACAATCCAAACACCTTGTGACAAACTCAACTACCTCTTTCTTCAAATTCAACCAATAGTAGAAATTTTTAACTTCTTTCAATGTCTTTTGATATCTTAGGTGACTGGAATACAACTTAACATGAAATTCCCTCAAGATAATCTTCTTGAGCTCGGTGTTGTCCAACACATAGATCATGTTCCTAAATCGGACCAAACCATCTGTCATGAGATGATAGTACACATCTTGTTCATTTGTACCCTGCTATTGTAATATATGCCTAAGCTTCCTCTAACTGTCATCCTATTGTCCTGCCTATAAGATATGATCCTATAAATTTTTCCCATAAGAACTCATAGCTTCTATATGATGCATTAGTGTTATTCTTCTAATAGCATTTGCAACCTTGTTCTCCTTACCCTTAATGTACCTTATGATGAAGTCAAACTCACTGAGCGTGGCCAACCACCTAGCTTGCTTGACATTCAAATTAGGTTGGTCAAACAAATATCTTAGCCCAATGTGATCCCTCATCAGAATGAACCTCTTGCCAAGAAGATAGTGTCTCCACATCTTCAATGCACGAATGATCGCTTCCAACTAAAGATCACACGTCACATAGTTTTGCTCGTGCTCATTTCGTTTCCTTGATTCGTAGCATACCAGCTATCCCTCCTGCATTAGGACTCCACCAAGTCCTCCCTTGCAAGCATCTATACACACCATGAACTCTTTATCCAGATCTTCAATCTTTAGCATTAGAAAATTTGTAAGCAATTGCTTCAACTAGTCAAAATTGGTTGCACATTCCTCTGTACATTTAAAGTTCTTTCCTTTTCATTACGATGATGTAATAGGATAGGAAATCCATGAGAAGTTCTTGATGAACCTCCTGCAATAACCTGCTAACCCCATGAATGATATGACCTCTTCCATATTCCTAGGAGTTCCCATTCCATAATAACTCTTATCTTTTCTGGATCCACTACTATGCCTTCCTTGGAAACAACATGTCCCACGTAATGGATCTCTATCTGAAAGAAGTTGCATTTACTAAGTTTAGCATACAATTGATGATCTATTAGAAATCTTAATATTGTTGCTAGGTGTTCGACATGCTCTTCCTCATTCCTAGAATATATCAATATATCATTAAAGAATAAATTCACAAACTTGTCCAGATAAGGACACAACACTCTATTCATCAAACATATGGAAGTAGTAGGAGCATTATTCAAACCAAAAGGAACCACAAAAAAATCATAATGCCCATACCTCTTCTGGAAAGTAGTCTTGTAGATATCCTCTTCTTTGATGAATACCTGATGATATATATATCTCAAATCAGTCTTCGAGAACACTACTACACCCTTCAGTTGATCAAACAAGCGATTAGTCATCAGAAATGGATACTTGATCTTGATGGTTACCTTTTTAAAATGTCTGTAATCAATACACAACTTGAGATTACCATCCTTCTTCTTCGAAAACAATACCATTGCACCCCAAGGCAACACACTTGGCCTGATATATCCCGTCTCAAGAATTTCCTTCAACTACAACTTTAATTTCACTAGCTTGGGAATTCTCATTCTATTATGTTGCTCTCCAGGCTTCGACCCATGTCCCTTCTCAACTGCATTAAAATTATTCTATGAAACAACATTCTCTTTCTCACCTGCATCTTGAGGTCTTATTCGCTTCGGTGGCCATTTACCTTTAGTATTGTCATTCCATTTCCAACCTTTCTTAGATTTGGTTTTACACTTTGATTTCTCATAACCATGTTTCAACTTCCCAATGAAGTCTTCTAGTGACCAAGGTTCATCATACTCAATTACATCCTTAAATTCTAATAGAAATCCACTGAAAAATATCTGAACCTTGGCCTTCTCATCCTTAAGATATGGTACATACCTCAATAATTCCAAGAACTTAGTCATGTACTCTTCATCTGTCATCAATCCCATCTTCGGCTCATAGACCTCTTTGGATTTACTGTGATAGTACCTCTCTAATAAGTACTTCTTCCTGAAGAGTCTCTTGAATTCATGCCAACTCAACTCCTATGTCCTGATTTCTATGATACACTTCACATCTTCCCACCAGATGTCTGCTTTCCCCTTAAGACTAAAAATAGTTATTATGGATTTCATGTTCTCTGTATAGTCATGCAACTAAAAGAACTTCTTCATCCCAAGAAACCATGCCTCTACATCTTCTGGTTTCTTCAACTCTTCATCAAATGTAGGTGGCTTGGCTTTCTTGAACTCTCCATCAAATACCCCCTGTCACTTCTCCTATAAGGATGATAACAATGATGACCATGATACCTGTCTGAACCAGAACTAGAGTAGAACACATGTCCATTTCCTCTCCTATTAGGTGTATCCAAGAACCTGCTATCTCTGACTATGTCATCTCTATCCAATTTGTGCCCACCATGAGACCTACTACCATATCCTTGAAATACACTCAAAATAATTGAAATACACCATTTCCTTAGTAACCCTTGCCACCCTAACCTCAAAATGGATGTTGGCAACAAGGTTGGAAAATATCTTATGGAAGAAATCCATGATATTTCCCATTTTTTCTTAAATATACTAAGTTTCCTTAGTTCCAATATCAATACCATCCTCCTCCACCACAAACTATGTTACACCTATCATTAGAGAAATTTTGAGGTCTATAATGGGTCTAAAAAAATTGTACAAAAAAATCAAATTTATAAAAACCAATAGGATTCAAGATGATGATGTCAACCATGGGGGATGATTCACCATTTTGGGAGTAAAAAAACAAAAAAAATATAAAAATAAAAATAAAAATAAAAACTATTTTTTCAATTCGTATTTTCAACTTATCTCCCTACATTTTTAATCAAATTTCGAATGGGAGTACTTGTTGGAAGTAGAATTTGATTCCTCATCAAAGGAGCACCTATGTTGAATACTTTTGATGGACCCTGCTACACAAAAATTGAGAAATACATGAAAAGACGTGATTGCAATCACATTTTTTCAAGTATTTCTCATGTTTCGTGTAGCAGGGTCCTTCGAAAGTATGCAACATGGGTACTCCTTGGATGCAAAATTAAATTTTGCATCCAATGAGTGCTCCCAAAATTTGAGTATAATCATAGGGAGATAAGTTGAAAATGCGAGTTGAAAAAGTTGTTTTTTCTTTTTTTCCCTCTAAAATTTGATGATGTAATCTAGTTTTATTTTATTATTTCCATTATTATTTTATAATATTCCTTAGGAGGGTCATTTTAGACATCAAATTTTCTCTATGAGTTGACTTCTAGTCAAACTTTCCAATGACCTCCTACACAACCAATTAACTAGCTACACAACCACTTCCAAACCTAAAAAATAAAGTAACTTAACCCACTTATAGTGTTGAGGTACGAAATTTCCAAACATATATGATAGCTCCTCTTGATATAAATGATATTCATCTTAGATTAGGGAGAGTGTTGCAAAAAATGGATCCCGCCATTGTCATTGAGGAACAAAAATAGGAAGAAATTCCTAACAAAATAGATGACACATAAATGAAATGAGCTCCTACTACTCCTCTAGTAGAGCAACCTTATATCTCTACAAAATCCTCCTTTTCTGAAGAGATTATAAATAAATAAATATGTGGCAAGGCAATTTATTTTTCCAAAATATGATATACTAGACGAGTTACGAAATATTTGCAATTCCTTTACTATAAGAAATAATGGATATTCAAATTTATGCAAAAAATAATGGAGTTATGCATTAAAAACCCGGGTATAGTAAGAAAAGAATTTCAAAAATTTCAACTTATTGGGAAAATAGAAGAAATCATGATGGGAATGACTAATATAGAAAAATATCTAGATCCCATAAGTCTTTGTAACACCTTCCTCCCACACCTACCCAAGTTCATTAGTCCATCATGGTAAATATGTGATGAAGATTTACTATGATATAACTCAATCTTCTAGGTATAGTTAAGGAAGTGGAATCGTCCAACCAAAACTTTTCTGATCTCCCTTGGGAACTACAAGACCCCCCAAAGGCTAAACAATCACTCCAGTTCCTATTCCCTAGGCTAGACTGCTTTTCCACTAACATAGACTCCCAGATGCAAGCATAACACTGCCAAAATTTGACAGTAACCCTCCATTCGCATGGATGACCTTTCTTCCCAATGACTGTAGTCTAATTTACTCAATTATGTGCATGCGACCCTGAGATTTGAGCCACTTTTTCAAAGATAGGATCTATACCTCTGCCTAGAACTTGATAGAACTTTCAAAATGATAAAATACATCAAGACAAAAATAGATATACAAAACTTAGTCAAGCACTTGACCTAACTAGGCCCAACCATGGAAGTCATTTTGTCAAACACATTATGAACAAGTAAGGTATGATGCCTTCTCTTAATAGCTGCATTATCATCTATTAGGTCATATATTCATAACCATTTATTTACTAATCAAAACATGATGAGAGCCATAAATAAAGGTTGTCATAAAACCATGCTTATAACCAACATTTAACTAGGATAATAAAAATGATAGAATAACCATCAAAGCCACATAATAACAAGTATAAATACTCATGAAATACAAGAGCAAAATAGATCTTATAAATATATGCAAAAGCTAACCAATTCAAGGACTTCCACATACCACCCATCCATAGATTCGGTTGAACCAAAAATTTATTTCAACCAATCACCCATGTGCCATATTCCAAGCATGAATGTGGGACTCACAACAAAATAACCAAGGCTTCCTTAGGCTTTATCGCATATGCTACCATTACCGGTCAAGGGATTTCTAGATTTGGAATCCTCATCTACACAACCAATCTTTACTGCAATCCCGCCATTACCGGTCAAGGGATTCCTAGGCCCAAAAAAAGAAACATATAGCACCAGGCTTTACTGCATTCCCACTAAAACTGGTAAAGGGATCACTAGGCCCTAAACAAGCTTGGATGCCTTTGGATTTCTTCACCAATACCTTGAGGAATTTTCCCGCCTCCACCCTCTGTGTTTACCATGTATCCCACCATTATTGGTCAAGGGATTTCTAGGGCCTTGGGAATTTTCCCGAGACCACCTCACCCAATTCCAAAACCATCCAAAAATCCAAAGTTAAACCAAATGAAAGAACCCAATCACACCATGGCTATTCAAAAATGGTAATGCAAGGTTGAAACCATTGTCACACCTAGAAAAACCCATGCCAATGACAGCAAGAGAACCAAATACACACATGCATGTACCATGCATGCCAAAACTAGCAAGGTAATAATACATGCAACTTGATATTTTTAAGTAATCTCGTTGTAGCCGCTTGATCGAACTCTTCATTGCTTCATATTTGCTTCCCTTTGTTGGGTTTTCCTTCCTTTGAACTCCTTTCTCCAATGCCAGAGTGCTCCAAGAATGCTATAAGTGTGCAAGAGTATGAGAGAGAGATAATAGATAGAGAGATCCAAAACTGAAACTGACAAAAAGTTGTGAATTGATCCTCAAAAGCCTTTTTATTAATGAGGCCTCTATTTTCTAAAATTTCCACTAATTTCCTTCAATTTCCTCCTCACATGCAACCTGCGACCTTTCACCTTCCTTTTCTCCAATTTCCATTATTTTCATAAATAAAATGCCAATTAATGCCTCTTTTCCTTTTTAAAGCCTTTTCAAATTTCCCCTTAGCCACAATAAACCAAATAAAAAACCACTAGGATATTTTTCCCTACATTCAGCATGGAATGCATGTCACATGACCTTGGTATTATTTTTCCTTTATTAACTTTATTACATGAAATTTTAACCCGGGGTTGTTACACACCCCTCCCCCTTAGGCGAACACCATCATTGGTGTTCTATGACACCTATGACTAGAAAGACTATAGAAAACCAAAACATACCTCCCATGGAGCTTTATAACTTAGCTCGATGCAATATTTAGAATATAATCCTGCTAAAAAGCAAACCAACCTGACAAACATAACAACATGAAACTCATACCGCTTATTGGAACTTTCTAACACAACTCATTATGGTATTTACAATAACAACAGTACATAAATATGTACATATGCCAAACTCATTTTCCTTCACTGGAAAATAATAAAGGATACACAACCCGCATTTGATCAACCATCTCCCATGTAGATTCATGAGGCCCAAAGTGCTTACACTGCAGTTTAACTTGTTCGATTGCTTAGTTTTGGAGCATGAGCATCTTTCACTACAATATGCACTGAGGTTCTGATTGGAATTCTCCTTCTAGTTCCACCTGCAATACAAACCAATCAATCACATGATCAACATCCTTTACATATCTCTTAAGCAATGAAACATGGAAAACATCATGGACTTTCATTGTCGAAGGCAGTGCAAGTCTGTAGGCCACTAGTCTAATTATCTCAAGGATCTCGAAAGGCCCACAATACCGAGGTTCCAACTTCGCACATGACACAATCCTCAAGGATCTCTTCTTGGGCTTAATGCACAAGTACACATGTTCCCTAACCTGAAACTCCTTAAATGCCCTATGCTAGTCTACATAACTCTTCTGTCTATCTTGTGCTACCCTTAGATTCTGCTTGATAATCCGCATTTCCCATTCCATCTCTGCCAATATATCCGGTCCTATCAACACCATGTTCACTGGATCGCTCCAGTTGATAGGAGTATTACAACTCCACCCATAAAGTGCCTCAAATGAAATCATCCTCAGTGACTCCTTAGACCCATTTTTGTAAGAAAACTCAACCAGCAAAAGGTACTCTTTTCACTTTTTCTGCTGATGCATAACATACATTCTCAACATGTCCTCCAAAATATTATTGACCCTGTCTTTTTGTACATCTGTCTGTGGATGATAAGTTGTATTGAAGGACAAATATGTACCCAAAACTACAAATAACTCCTTCCAAAACATGGAAGTGAACTTAGCATCTTTGTCTAACATAATTTTCTTTGGAACACCATGCAACCTCACTATCTCCTTGATGAAGATCTGTGCTACATCACTAGTTGAATAAGTAGACTTCACTGGAATTAAGTGTGCTACCTTTTTCAACCTATTAACCACAACCATAATAGAATCATGTTGTCTATATTTCCTTGAAAAAATTGTAATGAAATCCATGGAAATGACCTCCCATTTGCACTCTAGAATTGGAATCGGCTATAGTAGACCACTTGGATGCATGCACTCTTCTTTTACCTATTGACAATCCAAACATCTAGCCACAAAATATGCCACGTCCTTCTTCAGATTCGACCAATAGTATAACTTCTTCACCACTGTCATTGTCTTTTGATATCCCATATGACCTGAATATGGCTTAACATGAAATTCCCTCAATATTACCTTCTTGAGTTCACCATTGTCCGACACATAAATCATGTCCCTAAATCTAACCAAACCATCAATTATGAGATGAAATTCCACATCTTGATCACCTATACCCTGCTGTTGTAACCTATGCCTAAGTTCCCTATGCATGTCATCATGTTGTCCTGCATGTAATATCTAATTCTATAAATCCATCCCATATGATCTCATAGTTGCTATGTGATTTACCTGTACTCTTATACTAAGAGTGTATATAACTCTATTCTCTTTACCCTTAATGTACCTGATCTCGAAGTCAAACTCACTAATCGTGGAAAACCACCTAGCCTACCTGACATTTATATTAGGTTGGTCAAATAAATATCTCAATCCATTGTGATCACTCATCAATACAAACCTCCTACCAAGAATATAGTTCCTCTACATCTTCAATGCATAGATGATCATTGCGAACTCAAGATCATGTGTCACATATTTCTACTCATACTCATTTAGTTTCTCTAGCTCATAACATACCACCTATCCCTCCTACATCAGGACTCCACCGAGTCCTCTTTTGCAAGCATTTGTACAAACAACAAACTCTTTATCCAGATCTACAATCTTTAGAACTAGAACATTTGTCAAAATCTGTTTCAACTGCTCAAAATTTGTTGCACATTCCTCCATTCAAATTTATTTCTTTTCCTCTGTAATGATGTAATATGATAGACAATCCATGAGAAATTCGTGATTAACCTACTGTAGTAACCTCCTAACCACATGAATGATCTAACCTCATCCACATTCCTAGGAGCTACCCATTCCATGATAACTCTTATCTTTTCCAGATCCAATTATATGCCTTCCTTGGAGACAACATGTCCCAAGTAATGTACCTTTGTCAGAAAGAAACTGCATTTACTAACATTGGCATACAAATGATGGTCTCTTATCAATCTCAATATTCTTGCTATGTGTTCGAAATGATCTTCCTCATTCTTAGAATATATCTAAAATATATCATCACTTAATACAGTAACAAACTTGTCCAGATAAGGACACAACACACTATTCATCAAGCACATGAAAGTAGTTGGAGCATTATTCAAACCAAAAGGAGCCACAACAAACTCATAATTTCCACATCTAGTCTGGAAAGAAATCTTATAGATGTCATCTTCTTTAATGCATACCTGATGACATCCATATCTCAAGTCAATCTTCGAGAACACCATTTCTCCCTTCAAATGGTCAAACAAGTCATCAATCCTCGACAAAGCATACCTGTTCTTGATGGTTACCTTGTTCATGCACCTGTAATCAATGCATAATCTAAGAGTACCATCCTTCCTCTTTACAAACAACACTTGTGCACACCAAGGTGACACACTTGGCCTAATGTATCCCTTGTCAAACATTTCCTTCAACTACAACTTCAATTCCACTAGCTCTAGAGTGCTCATCCTTTATGGTGCCTTTGATGCTATTACTGCCCTTGGTATGAAATCAATAGAAAATTCCACTTCACCGTGAGGAGGCAACTTTGAAATAGATGTTGGGAATACATCCTAAAACTTCTGCAAGATTAGGTACCTCTTCAAGACTTCTACATTCTCAAGATCCTGACCTTTATCACTGGAAATTTTCACCACAAATAACACATACCCTTTCCTACGACTATGCTTTGTCTACATAACTGTAACCATTCTAACTGATGTAGCCTTCTTCTTACCCTACAATATTCTCTGTTATCCATTGTCATCTAGGCAGTTAATAGCCTTGTCATAAAAATCCACTTTGGTCCTATGAAGGTACAACCAATCCATACCTAGAAGCGTAATTTATGATACCAATGGAAGTACATTAAGATGCACTGACACATGCATACCATGTAGCTCAAATGCACAAGATCTTACCCAATGATGAACTCTTTTCTTAGTACCTATAGTCAACTGTGCCACCAAGACTTTGCATGCACTTCTTTTCTCAAACCACACTTATCCACTAGGTTAGGGTTAACATAACTATAATTAGATCTAGCGTCAATCAAAGTAGAAACAACTTGATCACAAATATTAGTGTCCATTACGATAGTAGATACTTGGTGATCCTCCTCCCTATTATCCAAAGCTGCATAGATCAGAGGAATTCCCTTTCCAACATCCCCAACTGTCTACGCCTCCTATGCACTATAGATATGAGGCCTACCACCCTGATACGATGAGAAATTCGTCTTGAGATGTTCCTTGCCACATATCCAACACTGCAAATGTCCCTTACCCTCACCTTTATTATGCTGCCCTCTAGGTTGTGACCCATGTCCCTTTCCAACTACATTAAACTTCTTCTAAGGGACAACATTCTCTTTCTCATTTCCATCCTGAGGTCTTGTTCACTTCAGTCGCCATTTTCGTTTAGTCTTGTCTTCCAATTTCCAACCTTGCTAAGACTTTATCTTATGCTTTGATTTCTCGTAATAGTACTTCAACTTTCCAATTACTTCTTCAAGTGATCAAGGCTCATCATACTCAATCTAGTCTTTAAATGCTAATGGTAATCCACTAACAAATATTTGAACCTTGGCCTTGTCATCCTTAAGATATGGTACATATGTCAATAAATCTAGGAACTTAGTCATGTACTCCTCATCTGTCATTGATCCCATATTCAAATCATAGAACTCCTTGGATTCACTGTCATAATACGTCTCTGACAAGTACTTCTTCCTTAAGAGTCTCTTGAATTCATGCCATCTCAACTCCTCTATCCTGATTTATCTAACCCACTTAATGTCTTCACGCCAAATGTTCACTTTCCCTTTGAGGCTGAAAATAACTATCCTGGCCTTCATGTTTTCTTTGTAGTCATTTAACTCAAATAATTTATTTATTCCAAGCAACCATGCCTCTGCATCCTCTCGATTCTTAATCTCTCCATCAAATGTATATGGATTAGATTTCTTGAAATCATCCAAAAAATATCCCCTATCACTCCTCCTATAAGGATGATAAAGATGATGACCATGGTACCTGCTTGAATTAGAACTAGAGTAGAACCTATGTCCACTACCTCTCTTATCAAGTCTATCCAAGAACTTGTCATCCCTGATGGTGTCATGCCTGTATGACCTTTTCCCATCATGAGATCTACTAACGTAGGCTCCATTAGTAGTGTCCTCCTATCCATGATTGACCCTAAGCAATCCCTATCTCTGAAAGTATGAAAAACTCTAAAGGATAACTACATTGACCTCTTCTTGTTTCTCCTATGCTCTAGCAAGTTTCTCTTGTGACTAAATGATTTTTTCATTATCTGCTTTAAAAAATCTTATTTTTTCCTTCAAACTTCTCAAAGTATCTACTATGTGAGGGGAGTACTCATCACCATGATGCCCATCTGATGTGTAGAGAGAGTCTTGTGAACTTTAATCCACCATTTTTCTATTCATGTTTGATCCTCTTCTTCTTGCAAGAAAATCATGTCAGATAACCAAACATAAACATAACCAACATACCTTAGTATAGTTCAGGGGAGGATATCTCGTCTTCAAGATAAACTAGATTAGCATGATACATGTATAATCATAATCATAACAATATATCGACATCATGCATGACAATAACAACTGCATACCATGGCCTCATGAATGACAACCATGCCCATAACAATGCATGCATAACAATATATAAACATTGATATGCATAATAAAGACATATACAACCGACATGCATTCATGACAAAGACATCCCAACAAAAACATCATTAAATTCTACATTACAACACAATTATAACAATGACCACCACCATGCATACATAACGAGCACATATACAACCTTCGTGCATGCATGACAAACACATTCCTCCCATCTAGTCCAAGTGTTGAACCATGCTTTGATACCACTCTGTGACACCCTCCTCCCACACTTACCCAAGTTCATTGGTCCACTAGGGTAAATATGTGACAAAGAGTTACTATGATATGACTCAACCTCCTAAGTAAAATTAAGGAAGTGGAATACTCTAACCAAAAATTTACTAACCTCTCTTAGGAACTACAGGACCCCGCAAAGGCTAAACAATCATTCCAAGTGCCCCGTCCCTAAGCTAGACTATTTTCACTAACTTGGACTCCTAGACTCAAGCATAAAACTACCTAAATTTGACTGTAAGCCTCTAGTTTCATGGATGACCCTTCCTCCCAATGACTGCAGTCTAATTTACTCAGTTTTGTGCATGCGACCCCGAGATTTGAGCCACTTTTTTAGGGCTATGATCCAGACCTTTTCCCAGAACTTGATAGAAAATTCTAGAATGATAGATAGAATACATCAAGACAAAAATAGATATACAAAACTTACTTAAGCACTTGACCTAAGCAGGCCCAACCATGATAATCATTTTGTCAAACACATTGTGAACATGTAATCTATAGGTTATAAATTCTATCTGAACATATGGGTCTCATACATATTTGAGAGTTGTTAGGAAGGTTTGATGCCTTCTCTCAATAGCTGCATTATCATCTATTAGTTCATACATTTATTAACCATTCATTTACTAATCAAAACATGGTGAGATCCATAACTAAAGTTTGTCACAAAACCATGCTTATAACCAACATATAACCATGATAATAAAAATGATAGAACAACCATTAAAGCCACATAATAACATGTATAAATACTCATGAAATACAAGAGGAAAATAACTCTTATTAACATATGCAAAAGCCAACCAAGTCAGGGATTTCCACATACCACCCGACCATAGATTGGGCTAAACCATATCTTTCTTTCAGCTAATCACTCCCGTGCCATATTCCAAGCATGAATGTGACAGTCACAAAAACAACCAGGGATTCCTCAGGATTTACCACATATATCGCCATTAATGTTCAAGTGATTTCTAGGTCCTAAACCCTCATCTATACAACGAAAATTTACTACAATCCTGCCATTACCGTTCAAGGAATTCCTAGGCCCACAAAGAAACATACACTACTAGGCTTTACTGCAATCCTACCAAAACTGGTCAAGGGGTCACTAAGCCTTGAACAAGCTTGGATGCCTTTGAATTTCTTCAACAATACCTTGAGAAATTTTCCCATCTCCACCCTTGGGCTTTACTACATATCCGCCATTACCAGTTGAGGGATTTCTAGGCCCTTGGGAATTTTCCTGAGACCACCTCACCTGGTTACAAAACCATCCAACAATCCAAAGCTAAACCAAATGAAAGAAACCCATCACACTATGGCCATGTGGAAATGGCAAGGCAAGGCTGAAACCATTTTCATGCCCAAAAAAACTCATTCCAATGACAAAAAGAGAACCAAATACACACATGCATGTACCATGGATGCCAAAACTAGCAAGGAAATCATACATGCAACTTGATACATGCAAGTAATCCCACTATAGCCGCTTGATCCAACTCTTCCTTGCTTGATCTTCGTTTCCATTTCCTACCTTGTCCTTCCTTTTCCTTCCTTTTTCCAATGCTACAGTGCTCCAAGAATGCTCTAAGTGTGTAAAAGTATGAGAGAGAGATGATAGAGAGAGAGATCCAAAACTTAACTGGCAAAAGGTTGTGATCTGATTCTCAAAAGCCTTCTTATTAATGAGGCCTCTATTTTCTTCAATATCCACTAATTTCTTTCAATTTCCTCCTTAAATGCACCCTGTGACCTTTCACCTTCCTTTTCTCCTATTTCCATTATTTCATAAATGAAATGCCAATTAATGCCTATTTTCCTTTTCAAATCCTTTTCCATTGCCTTTCCCAATTTCCCCTTACCTATAGTAAGCAAAATGAACACCCACTAGGATATTTTGTCAAAAATTCAGCATGGAGTATGTGTCCCATGACCTTGGTCTTATTTTTCCTTTATTAACTTTATTACATGAACTTTTAACACGAGGTTGTTACAATCTTATTGTGAAAGTTGACATTAATCATGTTGTAATCCTAGACACATTAATTCATCTAGGTGAAACAATAAATGTAATGAATAAAATTACTATGGATGAACTAAAAGTAACTGATCTTCAATATACATCCACTGTGTTAGAACTTGTAATAGTTAATGTGTATAGGATTACAACATGATTAATTTCAACTTTCACAATAAGACTGTAACAACCTCATGTTAAAAGTTCATGTAATAAAGTTAATAAATGCAAAATAAGACCAAGGTCATGGGACACATATTCCAAGCTGAATGTTGGGCAAAACATCCTAGTGGTTATTCATTTGTTTTATTATGGCTAAGGGGAAATTGAAAAAAGAAATGACAAAGGCTTTGACAATGTAGAGAGGCATTAATTGGCATTTTATTTATGAAAATAATGGAAATAGGAGAATGTAACACCACCTCTCATATGTACCCACTTTCACCGGATTTCTTGGGATAAACATGAGAAGAGGGCTACTATGACATGAATCAACATCCTAGATCACCTTAAGGAAGTGGAGATGACAAACCAAAACTTTACTGACCTCCCTTAGTTGCTACAGGACCCCCAAGAACTAAACCACCCTTCTAGGTGCCCAAACCCTAAGTCAAATTTTTTTTTTCACTAAGAAAACTCCGAGTCACATGCACAAGCATGCATCCATGTGATTGTAAGCCTCTAGTCGCTCTCATAAGCCTGCAAGGGAGAGACTGCAGTCTTTTCAGTCAATTATGTGCCTGCTACCACACGATTTGAGACACTTTCTCAAGGCTAGTGTCCATACCACTGCCCAAAACTTGATGAAACTTTACAAAACAATAAACGACACAAAGATAAAGCCTCTCATCCAAAACTTTATTAAGGACTTGGCTTAACCAAGCCTAACCATGATAGACATTCTGCCAAACACATGGTAAACATGCAATCTATAGATCATGAATGCATATTTGAACATAGGGATCTGAAAATTATCTAAGATTTAAAAATATGGACCAATGGATCCTTACAATAGTTTCCATGATGCCAATTAGGTCATGCATTAATTAACCATACATTAATTAATTAAAATATGGTAAGAACCATAATTAAATTTGTCATAAAATCATGTTTATAACCAACATATAACCAAATAATTAATAATTGTATAACAACCATTAAAGCCACATAATGACATATACATTTACTCATAAAGACAAGAGCAACTTGGCTCTTATTAACCATATGCAAAATCCAACCAAGTCATGGACTTCCACGTACCACCTAACCATAGATTGGGCTGAACCAAATCTTTCTTTCAACCAATCACTCCTATGCCATATTCCAAGCATGAATGTGGGATCTCATGGGATAGACCAATCCATAAACAACCAAGGTAATCTAGAGGTTAAACCACCTCCACCCTCACCATACCATGATCTCACCTAAACTTGTCTTGAGATCACAAAACCAAATCGAGCTTGGATTTCTCAAAATTTCTTCACCATCCCTCAAGGAATTTTCCTATCTCCATCCACTTGTTGAGGGATTCCCAAAGAAAACCATCTCTACCCCCAACCCTTGGGATTTTTCTAAGACCACCTCACCCGGATCCAAAACCTTTTGAAAATCCAAATATCAACCAAGAATGAATCCCATCACACCATGGTTATCTGGAAATGGCAAGGAAAGGTTGAAACCACTGTCAAACCAGGAAAAACCCATGCCAATGACAACAAATGAAACCCATACACACATGCATATACCATGCATGCCAAAACTAGATAGGAAATCATACATGCAACATGTTACCTACAAGCATTCCCCCTAAAGCTGCTTGATCCAACCTTTCTTTGCTTGATCCTTACTTTTCTTTGTTTTGGTTGTCCTTCCTTTGCTTTCTTTTCCTTCCTTGATTTCCTTGTTTGTTTTATCCTCTTGATGCTCTTTTCCTCTTTGAGACTAATTCCAAAACAAACTAATAAAAGGTTGTGAACTGGTCCTCAAAAGTTGTTTTATCATTAAGGCCTCTATTTTCTTCAATTTCCTCCTTACATGCAACATGTGACCTTTCATCTTACTTTTCTCTTAGTTTCCTTTATTTTGATCAATAAAATGCCAATTAATGCCTCCTTTCCTTTGCCAATGCCTTTTCCAATTTCCCCTTAGCCATAATAAACTAAATGAACACATACTAGGATGTTTTTCCCAACATTCAACTTGGAATACATGTCCCATGACCTTGGTCTTATTTTTTCTTTATTAACCTTTATTACATGAACTTTTAACCTGGGGTTGTTATAGACCCCTCCCCTTTAGGGGAACACCGTCCTCGGTGTTTTATGACACCTACAACTAGCAAGAACTGCTAAAACCAAAATATATTGCCAATGGAGCTTTAAAACTTAGCTCGTTGCAATATTTACAATAAACAACCTGTTGAAAACATGACAATCATACCATTTACTGGAGCTTTATAACACATTTCATTACAGTATTTACAATAACAAACACATATATTTAGGCACATTTTCTTCAACGAAAAAATAACCATCTTGTCTATGGAGTTTTATAAATCCAGCTAGATATAATATTTACAATAATATACACATATGCACATTTTCTCACCGAGAAAATAAAAGGATATGATACTCGCATCAACAACAAGGGAGTCCAGAGGCTCACACCTCCACCCTTAAAGTAATACCAGGATTCACCTCCTTCCTAGGAAGTCTAGAATCCACTTCTAAAATCAAATATGCATCCAATGTCCAACATTATGATCCTTACACTACATGTCCCTTACTAAACAGTTACCGACTCATTGTTCCAAGGCACACTCCCAAAGTGCATCTGATTCCATCTGGCAATGCTAATGAACAAAAAAAATCCATTCCCCGACCTTCCATTCTCTACTACATAGTCCCTCAAGAAATCCAATCATCCTCTTCCGTGTAGTCACTCACCTTCCAAGTTCCCTGACATCGCCTATCTCGGGCAATCCATCCTTTTGTCAATGTTTCCTTGCATCGGAAGGTCCAAAAACCAAGGCATATCCCTACCTCAAAACCATCATATCGTTCATAGGATGCTCATGGAAATCAATGGACACTATTGGGTACCAGTGTCCCACAATGGCCCTGCTCCTGAAGTCCTTTACCAGCATATTGTTGCATGTTCCAGTTCCTTTTATTGTTGCTGCTAATTCTTGTAGTCAGTTTCAACCACCCAATAGGGAATTTTCATGTTTTTTTGTACCAAGCACATAGCTTCCATTAGATTAAAATAAATTCAAATAAATTCAAATCATACCTCATTGGTGGCCCATCAATAAAGTACACATTCCATTCTATTTACTTCCCTTCACAACAAGTCAAACTAGCATCTTTGACTAAATCATCATGTATAAACATATCACGTCTAGTTAGATCAACCCACAACCATCATAAATTAGAATCATAGATCACATGCATAATTAAAACTGAAATAAAATATTGATATGTATATTTCGAATGGTTCTTTACTTTTTCCTTTGTTCTTTATCCTTTCTGCACACACATTGAATCAGTTTCCAAACCTCGCACCCAATGCTTTCTCTTTAAGCAACAAAGGAATACAGAGACTAAACCGCCTCCTTCCTCGATATCAGCAACAAGGGTATCCCAGGACTAAACCACCTCAACCCTCAATAGAAACAAAGGTATGCCGAGACTAAACCGCCTCAATGCTCAATATCAATCAACAAGGCCATCCAGAGGCTAAACTGCCTCAACCCTCAATAGAAACAACAAGGGCCCAGAGAGTCCCATACCTATTTTTCCCATCACACTGTAAAACACATACACATACACAATGTACAACATAACACATATACCAACACCCGGTGTACAAAAGGACACATACACCTACACTTAGTGTACAACACAATACATACACCTACATCTGGTGTACGACACAACACATACACCTACACTCGTTGTAAAACACAACACATACACCTACATCTGGTGTACAAAACAATACATATACATACACAGAGTACAACATAACGAGTACACATGTCACGATACAATGACTATACAATACCTGTAACAACCCTACCAAATATACACAACACATGTACGACATGTACACAATACCACAAGTACACAGTTTCACCTGCATAGCGTGTACACAACACCTAATTTACACAACACCACCTGCACAATGTGTACACAACATCACCTGCACAATGTGTACACAACACCACATGCACACAGAGCCACATGTACAACATGTACACAACACCACATGCACACAACACCACATGTACCACATGCACACAACACCATATGTACATAGCTTTGCATATCCACATGCCCACGACACCATATGTACACAACACTGCATATCCAACATACCCATGGCACCATATGTACATGACATGACATATACAACATGTACATTACCATATGTACATAGCACCACATATACAACAAGTACACAACACCATATGTACATAGCACCGCATACACAACATCATAGGTACATAACACCACATATAAAACTCATACACAATACCATATGTACATTGCACCGATATACAACACGTACACAACACCATATGTACATAGCACCGCATAAACAACACATACACAATACCATAGGTACATCACGTACAACAAATACACAACAGTAGTATTGCACATCCAGAAACCACACTATCTCTACTAAGCAACCTTACTTCTAGTGTCTTTCCACTATCCATGCTTGTCCCAGCATGTCTCATATCGCACTACTTTCATTCTGCTGATATATCCCTCAACATTACCTGTTATAACATAAACATAGGCATAGTACAAACACGTAATATCAATTCATATCCACATAATACTAACCTCATATATTTTTCTAGGCTACTATGTCCACTTGATTCCAGGAACTTCTTCATGCCATTCACTTGCATAAGCATTCATTCCTCCACAAGAATGATCCATGACAACCTTGTCAGATAGTTACATACATACATACATATAAACATTAACATAGAACAATCATGATACTTGATGAACCTGTCAGATAGCGACATACATACATCTATACATATATAGAATCACTATAATCCTAATAATAACACTATTACCAGATCTCATAAGGTTAAGGTTAAGATAACTCCCTGTATCCATGCCAACATTGAGAAAAATAGTTCCCAACATAACCAAGGCATCTGACGCCTCAATCCATTCACCTTACCTCTCTTGGTTACCTTTCTCATAACTATCTATCCACCGTCCATTTACACCAATGGACCCAACCAATCCAACTGGTTGTCATATCCTTACCTTCAGTTTCCCTTATACATGCACCGATTTTCATCTGGGTCTTAAAATACCTATTAGATTTCATTCATTCATCTCTCCCCCAGCTCCACTAACTTTCCTATTTCCCCAACCAATTCCCAATACCCTCAAACATAAAAGGAAATAACAAGAAACAAACAAGAAGCAACGCATGAAAGACTGATAGCAATACGACACCACAACAAAGTGGCATGACCATGCACCATACATAAGCAAAACTACAAGTCAAGCGCAAAAAAATCACAAAGCACTGAAAGCAAAAACTAGCAACAAACACCATGACTCAGCCCCATGGTTCCTAATGCTTCCAAGGGAAAGCTCAACCTAAGCCTTCTTCAATATTTCATGGCTATCGCTTTTTCCATGCAATTGCTACATCATATTGCCATATATATTATATATATATATATATATAGATATAATAGATATATATTATATATATATATATATAATTGTCATTGTATAAATGAATATAACAATATATCAGATAACTTACCTTGTTGTACCCAACACACTGACTTGTAACTGAACATGTACACGCATAATCTCTCAAGGGAGTCCATTTCCTTGAGAGATCCAACCATAACTGGAAACCAACTATTATACATGTCAAATACATTTTCATGAATATAACACATATTTACATAATGTCAGACATAATCAAGGTTAAGAAGACTTCCTATATTCATGCAAGCACTCATCCGTTTGGTATTGTGGTCTCCAAACATAGCCCAAGGAATTCTCACCCAAGTCCTTTCTTTTAACTTCTACCTTGCTGCAATTGAGTCTTACTATGTGCTATCACGTCAACCAACTATTAGCTATATAAAAAAATCAATTGTTACCTTGTCATACTAATTCCAATCACGTTTCCCTGCAACTATTCACACATGTCAGTCACATGTTCCAAATATCAAGACATCATATCTATTAATTTTAAATCAACCTTTACCAAGACTGACATCCATGTCAAAATCAACAATGAACTCACAATCATTAATCATAATGCTACAACTATCACCTACTCTGAACTCAAGTGCATATCAATTGTCTCAACACATAATGTGTTAGTACAATTGTCTTAGAACAAGATCATTCCTTCATGCAATCTTATAGGCACATACTCATAGCATACAATTAACCAAACATTCAAACAACATGTAAGCATAACATGCTAAATAAACCAAGTAAACAACATAATCAAACTCATACCTCAATGTATCTCAGGGGGCTATCGCATCTGCATAAGCCAGTCTGGGTTAGCATGACAAAATATCACAAATATATTGACTAATACCTGGATATCCTAACCATAACCATATGTAGGCCAATCCAGATTAGCATGAAACATATAACATCAAGATACTAGCTGCAATGAACATACTCATTGTGCATATCGCCACAATTCATATAACAACAACTTATCTACCAGACATGACTATCTAACGCACGTGCATGTGACTGAAATTAACTAGAATCTATCATGCATATATAAACATAACAACAATACATGATAGGCATGCATATAACCACAAGGAATATAACAACCATTAGCCAACAAATCTATATGCCCAACATACAAACCTGTATGAATATTTGCTCTTACTCCGATATCCAGTGCTGCAACCTTGCCTTTTGATCTACATTTCCTACCCCATCTCAACCAAAATATCAGCATCATGATGGGATAAGGTGCAACAATAACTACCACAATGCATCTTTGACCTACTATACATGCATAACCATAACCATGATAAGTCATGCATAACAACATATAGACACTGACATGCATAACAAATGCATATACAACCAACCTGCATTCATGAAATACACATCCCAACAATAACATCATCAACTTCTACATGATAACACAACTGCAATAATGAGCATCACCATGCACACACATCAAACACATATACAACTTATATGCATGCATGGCAAACACATTCTGCTCATCCAGTCCAATTGTTGAACCATGCTTTGGTACCACCCTGTATGCCACCTTTCATATCTATCCACTTTCACTGGCTTACCCAGGGTAAACATGAGCGGAGGCCTACTATGATATGACTCAACCTCTTAGATCACCTTAATGAAGTGGAGTCAACAAACCAAGACTTTACTGACTTCCTTCAGGTGCTACAAAACCCCCAAGAGCTAAACCACCCTTCCAGGTGCCCAAACATTGATTCAAATTGCTTTTTCACTAACAAAGCTCCTAGTTGCATGCACAAGGTTGCATCCATGCGACTCTAGGCCTCCATTTGCTCCATAATCCTACAAGGGAGAGACTGCGGTCTTTTTCAACTAGTTTTGTGCTTGCTGGTAGCAGATTTAATCCACTTTCTCAGGGCTAGTCTCCATACCACTGCCTAGAACTTGATGAAACTTTCTAAAATAATAAATGACACTAAGAAAAAGCCTCTCATACAAAACTTGATCAAGGACTTTTCCTAACCATGATAGACATTTCGTCAAACACATGGTAAACATTCAATCTAGATGTCATGAATGCATATCTGAACATAGGGATATGAAACTTATATGAGATTTAACAAGAAGGACCAATGCCTTCTAAAAATATCTGCCATGATGCCATTTAGGTCATGCATTCATTAACCAAACATTCATTAATTAAAATATGATAAGAGCCATACTTAAATATGTCATAAAACCATGCTTATAACCAACATATAAACATATAATTAACAATGATAGAAAAACCATTAAAGCCACATAATAACATATACATTTACTCATAAAGACAAGAGGAACTTAACTCTTATTAACCATATGCAAAATCCAACCAAGTCAGGGACTTCCACATACCACCCAACCGTAGATTGGTCTTAACAAAATCTTTCTTTTAGCCAATCACCCCCATGCCATATTCCAAGCATGAATGTGGGATCTCATGGGATAGACTAATCCATAAACAACCATGGGAATCTATAGGTTAAATCACCTCCACCCTCACCATACCGTGATCTCACCTAAACCGGTCTTGATATCACAAAACCAACCCAACCATGGATGCCTTAGAATTCCTTCACCATCCTTTGAGGAATTTTCAAATCTCCACCCACCTATTGAGGGCTTCCCAAAGAGAACCATCTCCACCCCCAACCCTTGGGATTTTCTTGAGACCACCTCACCCGAAATGAAAACCATCCCGCAATCCAAATCTCAATCAAGAATGAATCCCATCACACCATGGCTATCCAAAAATGGAAAGGAAAGGTTGAAACCACTGTCAAACCAGGAAAAACCCATGCAAATGACAATAAATAAACCCAATACACACATGCTATAGCATGTATTCCAAAACCACCTTTGAAATCATACATGCAACCTGTTACTTGCAAGAATTCCCCCTAAAGCTACTTGATCCAACCTTTCTTTCCTTGATCCTTGCTTTCCTTTGCTTTACTTGTCCTTCCTTTACTTTCCTTGCCCTCCTTGCTTGCTTTCTCCTCTTGATGCTATTCTCCTCTCTGAGACTAATTCCAAAACAAACTAATAAAAATCTATAAACTGATCCTCAGAAGCCTTTTTATCATTGATCCCTCTATTTATTCAATTTCCTCCTCACATGCAACTTGTGGCCTTTCACCTTCCTTTTCTCCTAATTTCATTTAATTTTTATAAATAAAATGCCAATTAATGCCTCTTTGTATTTGTCAATGTCTTTGTCAATTTCCCCTTAGCTGTAATAAACCAAATGAACACCCACTAGGATGCTTTTCCCAACATCCAGCTTGGAATACGTGTCCCATGAACATGGTCTTATTTTACCTTTATTAACCTTTATTACATGAACTTTTAACCCGAGGTTGTTACAGAGAAAAGGAAGGTCAAAGGTCAAAGGTTGCATTTGAGGAGGAAATTGAAGGAAATTAGTGTAAATTGAAAAAAATAGAGGCCTCATTAATAAAAAGGATTCTAAGGATTGGTTCATAACGTTTTATCAGTTTCAGTTTTGGAGCTCTCTCTCTATTCTCTCTCTCCCATACTCTTGCACACTTAGAACATTCTTGGAGCACTCTAGCATTGGAGAAAGGAAGGCAATGGAAGGTCAAGGAAAAAAAGAGAAGCAAAGATCAAGCAAGGAAGAGTTGGATTAAGCAGCTACAATGAGATTACTTGCTGGTATCAAGTTGCATGTATGATTTCCTTACTAGTTTTGGCATGCATGGTACATGCATGTGTGTATTTGGTTATCTTTCTATTATTGGTATGGGTTTTTCTAGGTGTGACAATGGTTTCAACCTTGCCTTTCCATTTCTAGATAACCATGGTATATTACATGGGACATGTTGTCTCCAAGGAAGGAATAATAGTGGATCCAAAAAAGATAAGAGCTATCATGGAATGGGCAACTCATAGGAATGTGGAAGATGACAGATCATTCATGGGGTTAGCAGGTTACTACAGGATGTTCATCAAGAATTTCTCATGGATTTCCTATCCTATTACATCATTGTAGAGGAAAGGAAATAAATTTTAATGGAAAAAAGGAATGTGCAACAAGTTTTCAGAAGTTGAAGCAAATGTTGACAAATGCTCCAGTTCTAAAGATTGCAGATCCGGATACAAAGTTTGTGGTGTGTATAGATGCTTGCAAGAGACGACTTGGTGGAGTCTTGATGCAGGAGGGAAATGTGGTATTTTACGAGTCAATGAAAATGAATGAGCATGAGTAGAACTATGTGACATATGATTTTTAGTCGGCGATGATCATCTATGCATCGAAGATGTGGAGGAACTATCTTCTTGGAAAGAGGTTTGTATTGATGAGTGATCACAATGGGTCGAGATATTTATTTGACCAACTTAATCTGAATGTCAGGCAGGCTAGGTGGTTGACCACGATCAATGAGTTTGACTTTGAGATCATGCACATTAAGGTTAAAGAGAAAAGTGTTGTCAATGCTCTTAGTAGAAGAGTATATGTAAATCACATAAAAACTATGAGTTCATATGGGACCAATTTACAGGATCAGATCTTACAAGCAGGAAAAAATGAAGATAGGTTTAGGAAGCTTAGGCACAAGTTACAAAAATAAGGTACAAGGGATCACGATGTGGACTATCGTCTCACAGTGGATGGTTTGGTTAGATTTAGGGACATGATCTATGTTCCAGACAACAGTGAAATCAATAAGCTTATCTTGAGGGAATTTCATGTTAATCCATATTCGGGTCATTTGAAATATCAAAATACATTGACAACATTGAAGTTCTACTATTGGTTGTATCTAAAGAAGGAATTGGCAGAGTTTGTGGCTAGATGTTTGGATTGTCAACAGGTAAAAGAAAAGTGCAGGCATCAAGGTGGTCTAATACAACCAATTTCGATTTTAGAGTGGAAATGGGAGGTCATTTCCATGGATTTCATTACAAGTTTTTGATAACATCTAGACAACATGATTCTATTATGGTTGTGGTTCACAAGTTGTAAAAGGTAGCACACTGTATTCCAGTGAAGTCTACTTTTTTAGCGAGTGATGTAGCACATGTATTTATTAAGGAGATAGGGAGGTTGCATGGTGTTCTGAAAAAGATTGTGTCAGACATAGATGCTAAGTTCACTTCTAAGTTTTGGAAGGAGTTATTTGCAGGTTTGGGTACAAAGTTGGCCTTCAGTACAACTTAGCATCCACAAACATATGGATAGATAGAGAGGGTCAATAATATTTTGGAGGACATGTTGAGAATGTATGTTATGCATCAACAATGAAAGTGGGAAGATTACCTTCCACTGGTTGAGTTTTCTTACAACAATGGGTATCAGGAGTTACTGAAGATGAGTTTGTTTGAGGCACTTTATGGGAAGAGTTGTAATAATCCTATTAGCTGGAGTGATTTAGTGAATAGGGTGTTGATAGGATCATATATGTTGGCAGATGTGGAACTGGAGATGCAGGTTAGCAAGCAGAATCTAAAGGTAGCACAAGGTAAATAGAAGACATATGCAAACCAACATAGGGAATTTAAGGAGTTTCAGGTTGGGGAGCATGTGTACTTGCACATTAAGCCCAAGAAGAGCTCCTTGAGGATTGTGTCATCTGCGAAGCTAGCACCTCAGTATTACGGGCCTTTCGAGATCCTTGAGAGGATTTAACCAATGGCCTACATACTTGCACTACCTCCAATAGTGAAATTACATGATGTTTTCCATGTTTCATTGCTTAAGAGATATGTAAATGATGATGATCATGTGATTGATTGGTCTGTATTGCAGGTGGAACCAAAAGGAGAATTCTAGCTAGAACCTTAGTGCATATTTTAGAAAAATATGGTCTTGCTCCGGAACCAAGAAATCGAGCAAGTTAAAGTGCAGTGGAAGCACTTTGGGCCCAATGAACCTATGTGGGAGAGTATCCTTCATTATTTTTTGGTGAAGGGAAATGAGTTTGGTATATGTATATATTTATTTATGGTTTTTATTGTAAATAACACAATGAGATGTGTTATGAAGCTCCAATAAGAGGTATGGGTGTCATGTTGTTATGTTTGTTAGGTTGGTTTTCCTTTAAATAGATTGATATTGTAAATATTGCATTGAGATAGGTTATAAAGCTCCATGGGCAGTATGTTTTGGTTTTCAGTGATCTTGCTCATCATAGGTGTCATAGAACATTGAGGATAGTTTTCCCCTAAGGGGGATGGGTATGTAACAACCTCAGGTTAAAAGTTCATATAATAAAATTAATAAAGGAAAAATAAGACCAAGGTCATGGGACACATATTCCAAGCTAACTATTTGGAAAAACATCCTAGTGGGTGTTCATTTGGTTTATTATGGCTAAGGGGAAATTGGCAAAGGCTTTGAAAAGACAAAGAGGCATTAATTGACATTTATTTATGAAAATAATGGAAATAGGAGAAAAGGAAGGTGAAAGGTCACAGGTTGCATTTGAGGAGGAAATTGAATGAAATTAGTGGAAATTGATGAAAATAGAGTCCTCACTAATAAAAAGGCTTCTGAGGATTAGTTCACAAACTTTTGATAGTTTTAGTTTTGGAGCTCTCTCTCTCTCATACTCTTGCACACTTAGAGAATTTTTGGAGCACTCTAGCATTGGAGAAAGGAAGGCAAAGGAAGGACAAGACAAGAAAGGGAAGCAAATATCAAGCAAGGAAGATTTGGATCAAGCGACTACAACGAGATTAATTGTAGGTATTGAGTTTCATGTATAATTTCCTTGGTAGTTTTGGCATGCATGGTACATGCATGTGTGTATTTGGTTCTCTTGCTTTCATTGGCATGGTTTTTTATAGGTGTGATAATGGTTTTAGCCTTTCCTTTCCATTTCTAGATAGCCATGGTGTGATGGGGTTATTTCATTTGATTTAGCTTTGAATTGGAGGATGGTTTTGGAATTGGGTAAAGTGGTCTCAAGAAAACTCCCAAGGGCCTAGAAATACCTTGACTGTTAATGGCAGGATATGCAGTAAATCTTGAGGGTGGAGATGAGAAAATTCCTCAAGGTATTGGTGAAGAATTTCGGAGGAATGCAAGCTTGATAAGGGCCTAGTGATCCCTTGACCAATTTTGGCGGGATTGCAGTAAATCTTAGTAGTGTATGTTTCTTTGTTTAGGCCTAGGAATCCCTTGAATGGTAATGGCGAGATATGCAATAAAGCCTGAGAAAGCCCTGTTTGTTTTGTTGTGAGACCCACATTCATTCTTGGAATATGGCACAAGGGTGATTAGTTGAAAGACAGATTTGGTTCAGCCCTATTTATGGTCAGGTGGTACGTGGAAGTCCTTGACTTGGTTTCCTTTTGCATATGTTAATAAGAGATATTTTCCTCTTGTATTTAATGAGTATTTATACTTGTTATTATGTGTCTTTGACGGTTTTTCTTGTTAGTTCCAGTCTTTGAAGCCTTCCACCAGTGATCAAACATGCTCTTACAAAGTGATTTTAGGGTGTCAAGGTCAAATTTTGTCATTTCAGTGAGTCTTCAAGTAAAATTTGGTCATTGGGTATTAGGTCTAGGATTTGTTTTCACTCCTTCCAAAGTCTTCCAAGTATTGGTCTATGTCACAATTTGGTCGAGTGTACCATCATTAAAAGAGTTTTCATCATTAGTTCATGTTCCAATGGGTCATTTTACACCTTGTTCGTGTTTCAGTTGTACTTGGGTAAGCCTCATTTCCCTCTCCTAGGGTTTTGAAGGTAATTTTTCGTGGATGGCCAAATGATCAACAAAAATTGTGTCCTGATGTTCATATACCTTCCCCTATCCCTAACATACCTTCTTAAAAAATTCCCATCACTGATGTCCCTCAAATTCATCATTTTCCCACAAACCCTAGTTTATTGCTACAATTTGATAATTTTCTAGGCTAGGCCTGTGTTTTGACCTTTTGGACCCCTTCCCCTCACTCGATCTTTGAAATTCCACTTTCCCTTGATTCCTAACATCCCTCCCTACTTCGTAAAATTTTCTCAAGAATTTAGAAGCCCCTTATCCCTTCATTTCCCTTCATTTCTACCAATCCCCTGTTCCACACATCGGGATTGGTTTTATTCAAATGCTGTTTTTGAGAAATAGAAGATGAATTTGAAAATAATGAGAGAGGTTTTTCTCTATAATTAAGCCAAGAAGAAAAACCTCTTTCTGTTTTTACACAGGTTTCATGGTTTGGGAGAAATGTTGAAAAAATCATTGGCCTCAGGAGGATTGATGCATTTCTGGAGTGACCTTGGGAAAATCAAGATTTCACCTAGTTTGGATAATAAAATGAATTTCTTGATGATTTAAATGATATCTAGACAAAGAGAGATTTCCAATGAGCTATCATGAGCTCAATTTCGAGTTGAGTAAGACCTTCCAAAGATGACTGCAATAACACTCTACATTTAGGCAACCTCATTCTGCACATTTTGACCAGTCTTGGGAAATTTGACCTTTGATAGGGTAAATGAACTCCAAATTTAAAAATTCAAGATGTTCTAGAAGTTATACTTGACAAAATTTCCAACGAGCTATCACCAGCCCAATTTTGACACTAGGAAGGCCTTAAAAAGTTGTCTGCAAAAAGGCATTACGCATCAAGGAGGCACTGCACATTGGGCTGGTGGCGTTGCGCATCAGAGGGGCATTGGGAATTAGGCAGTTTTCTCCTGTGTTAATTTATAGTGGCACTGTACATCAGAGAGGCGTTGTGCATTGGTGAGTAGGCGTTGTGCATTGGCTAGTAAGACTTCAAAACCACCAAATTTCACCTCTAATCACTCTCATTGCTGCATTTCTCCTCCAAGCAAGTAAACTCTCTTTTGATCTCACATAGGGTTTTTTATGATTTGATGGTGTTTTTAGCATCCTAAAATTCAAAACCCTAATTTGTTTCTAAAACTACCTCATACACTACAAATTACAGTTGTTTATTCCCTATTCCCTTATTTCATTTGCCCAAAACCTATCTCCTAAACCCCATCTTCCCTAACTCCTTTTCCTTTCTCCTATCTCCCAAACCCTACCCTTCACATATCAAACCCTATACTCATATACCCCAAACCCTACCATACTCCTAAACTCTATCATTATTCCCAAACCCTATCATTACTCTCAAACCCTACATCATTCACTAACCTTACTTATTCCCCGCATCCCTTTCCAATTCTTGTTCACCCTCACCTACTTTCCTTTTTAAATCTCTTCATACTCCTCTTAGTCATCACAAGGGAAACAAATATAAAATATGGAGAGGGATAGTGAGTATGACTATGAGAGAGAAACCCTTAGTGACAGTTCCATGGAGAGACTTAAGGAGCAAAAAGGAGCATGATAAGCTAAAGATCTTGGCTGAGGCTTCACTAGCCCAACAAAGCAATCAATGAGGGACCCATGTGCCAAATTTGGGCAAGTTTTGAGAAATTTTTGTCATTTTCAATTTTTGAAATTTTACAACATAGGTAATTCCGGCTGATGCACAACGCCACCGGCGCTGCGCATTGAATTGGTACATCCTCTTGACAAATGGCTTGTAGATCGGATTCAACATCAAAAAATAAGTAAACCCAGAAAGTTTCATCAATTTTGGAGAATATCTGGGCCACCAAAAGGGCAAAAAACACCCAAAAAATGCCCTCTCTACCACTTTTTGGACCCACAGGAAGCAGTCTTGGGAGAATCAACTTTTGAGGGGGGCAATGACCTCCAAATTAGAAAATTCTAAGTGTTCCAGAAACCAGACAAGCAGGGCTTTCCAACAAGCTATCTTGGGCCTGATTTGGATGAGTCTAAGGCCTCCAAAAGTAGCCTTGAAGCGGCACTACGCATCAGGCTCAGTGTGCTGCGCATCAGGGAAATTTTGTCAATTTTGCCTAAAAGTCAAATTTCGCCTAGTCTCTTCAGCAATTGACTTTTTCTTCTTTTCTTGGTAAATTTTGCATGGTAAATGATGTAATATGATGTAAATATTGATGGAAAACACTTGATGGGGTAGATAAATCAAATCAAAAGTGGTTTTGAACTGAATGTATTAGTTTCCTTAGTTTTAGAGGCAAGCTGTTCCACTGCCTATTTTCTTGTTCCTAGTTTAGATGTTGTTGAAACAGCTCCTTGACTCATGGATTCGACCCCTGATGACTAGCATGAGTTGTTTGATGCCTATATGATGTCTTTTCTCAGTCATTTGTAAAGGTTGGACTCTTGTGAATGTTTTGAGCTTCATTGTAAATCACTTCTGCAGTTTGGCAAGGAAATGAACCAGGGTTTTGCAGCATTTTGTGGGGTTCTTGTGGTAATGTGCCTTGGCATTGTTTCTTCTTTTGTTATTTATTTTCTCTTATGTGTATATGTCCCAGCATCTATCTTTTTCTTCATAACTAAATGGATCAAGATAAATAGGTGGAATCCATTGATATTCAATGCTCTGCCCTGAGGTTACATTTAGTTTTAAATGTTTTCTACTGTTTGAAGAGGACTCATGAAAACTTGCATGCCGTCTCCAACTCCTCACTGGTCTTAGACTTACCATCACACTCAATTCAAAGTGCCAAAACACCTACCTACCTCGCCCCACAGAACATCCTACAAATCTGAGTTGATTTCTTGGACCCAAGCTACCTTCTTCATTTGATCTAGCAACCAACCATCAAAATCAAACAAAATCCTCTGACCTAATATACCTAGCCTAAAATCAGCAATTATTATCAGTCATCTCAAGCCCTAATTTCAATATTCTAATTGAGATTGACAAGGAGAGAGCCCTCTCCTGACCTGGTAGGGCTAGCTACCAGGTTAAGCTTGGTTTGATGTTACACTAGACTTGCCTTCCTTCAGCCTGAGGTAGATTTAGGCACTAACATAGTGGCAACTCCACTGGGGACATAGTTTTGTGTTTCTCAGCAAAATGTAATCAAATTCAGATCTGATTGTTGATGGTGAACAATGATCAGACACAACAAGGATGAAAATCATTCACCTGGAAATTCCAAATTAGTTTCGAGATCAGATCCAAGGACTCCACTGGAGGATGAACCTGACCGGCAGAAACATGAAAGGACAATATGGAAATATCAAGTATTCAAGTTGGAATTTCATCCAAGACATTATGTTCTTTGTTATAAATTATTTCTTCTCTTTTCCTGAGAATGTCAACAAGGCTTTATGAAGTATATTGTGTTTGAGAAAAGATCCCAGACCTGCATTTGATTATTTCCCTAGGAATATTGTGGATACAAAATATGCGCATGCCTTTGAGCTTGATCAAGACCCATTTTCTGAAGCTTGTGATGATCTTCTTCAAACTGATGAGCCTCAAGAGACCAAGACTGATTCTACACCTTCTGTACATACCCCTATACCTTGTAAAATTCTAGATCGATACAAGCCTCTGATTTTACCTCATATATCCCATGCTTTCCCTAAAAATCATTACCTATATCTACCAGGATTTGATGGTGAATGTGAAAACATCATTGCTGAGAGACATGTACTGAATTTTGAGTCTTTTCTTGACCTTTTTGAAGTTGATGAAGAAGATGTCAGTATTAGGCTTTTTGCTCTTTCCTTGTAAGGGAAAGTCAAGAGTTGGTTCAAAACCCTGCCTAATGTGAGCATTTCAGATTTCCAGTAGTTCGTCAAAGTTTTCCTCGACAAGTGCGTGGTTAGACAAAACCCTTTATTGATTATAGAAGAGTATAACCAGCTGAAAATATTGCCAAAGGAGACAATACAATAGCTTTCTGCGAGGTTTAACCAAGTCTATTTTTCGATGTCGGTTAATATAAGACCTCCTCCTGGATCCGCTCTCTTGCACTACCTGGATGCCTTTGATTCGGAAATGGAGTTTCAGCTGAGAGAAAGGAACCTTGCAACACTTGAAGAGATGCAAAATAGTGCAGTAGATGTAGAGGCTAATTTGCTAATCAGAAGGGCAAAGTTGAAGGAAGAAGAGATGAAGAACATAGATCCAGAGGAATTGACATATTTAGAGGTAAAGCTCAACATTTTGGTGAGTGCAGTGGAAGAGTTGATGCAAAATATCACCACAAGGAATAAGTATGATGTTCAAGACCATGGCTCGCTGATTGAAGAAGAACAAGTGGTCGATCCAAAACATTTTCTTTCCTATCCCAGTTGTGATAGATTTGATAATGATTGTTTTGTAGATCATCTTGGAGAAGAGAGATCTGTTGATATGACATGTATGCTTGATGATGTGTTTTATATTGATGATTTGCCTCAATTTGATCAATATGATGATGATTATGTCCTCCAAACAGAAGTTAGTCTTGCAGACAAATCAACAACAAGTTTGTGGAAGGAGGAAGTTCACTTTCAGCAATTCGAGTACAGTGATCAGCCATCACATATCAGCTATGGAAGTGAGGAGGAAAGTGAAGCAAATTTTGAAGTAAGTGAAGGATCTTTGCCTTTTTGTTTTGCTTCATTTCAGATCATCAGAGACAACTTTCGTGATATCAGAAATCAACCGTCGATAAGTTTCGATCTTGACCATCTTGAGGTCAATGAGATCCTTATTCAAGACTTCTCGTATCTAGATTTGCAACCACCAAATGCCATTGATTGTTAAGTTGCAGATGAAGACTTGGAAGCTGGCACATATGATCAAATGATGTAAGATGATTCCGTACCATTTTGTTTTGAATCATTTCATTTTTTGAAGGGAAAATTGCGTAGTATATCTTCAAATGAGCAGCTTGTAGGAAACCATGTAATCTCATCGGAACCAATAGAAACTGGGTTGCAGTAGTCTTGTCAAGTTTTTCACGATCCAATAGCTGACGTGTTGGATGATGTCTGCAGTCAAAGATTTTCTCCATTACCTAACTATGAGCTTGAAACAAGTATTGATACAAATTTGATCGGCAACCGATTTCTTTGTCATTTTCAATAGGAGTCTTGTCACAAAGCTTAGATGAAAATTTGCATTCATGGTATAAGGAGAAGAGAAGTAATCCATTGGATGAGCTAAGTCCCAGTGCACATGAATTTCAAGATCCTTATGCAGTCTTTTTGGAGGCGGATAAAGAATCTATATTATTCAATTTGGGAAAATTTGGATCTGTTTACAAGTTTTCATGGGAGTTGCCTTTTAGTAGTTCTCTCTTGTTGTTCATAAGCAAGCACTTGTGGAGAATGCAAACAACAGCCAGAATGCTTACTTGGTTGTATTGGTTATTTCACTTCACTTGATCTAGTGAGGAATGGAAAAGTTAGAGTAGGTTTTATTGAATAAACTCCATTTTAAGCATATTTTCTAGCTTTTTAGTTGTGTTTTAGTATTGAGTCAGTTTGTGTCTTTGAGACATCATTTTTCAGTCATCCATTTCAGTTTGTGTTTTTGACTCCATTCCCAATGGATAAGGCTACTTGGTCTATAGTGTTCTTGGCACCGCCAAGGAGCTACCATCCCCAATGGAGCCAATGTTAGTGTTAGTCTTTGAAGCCTTCCACCAGTGATCAAACATGCTCTTGCAAAGTGATTTTAGGGTGTCAAGGTCAAATTTTGTTATTTCAGTGAGTCTTCAAGTAAAATTTGGTCATTAGGTATTAGGTCTAGGATTTGTTTTCACTCCTTCCAAAGCCTTCCAAGTATTGGTCCATGTCACCATTCGACTGAGTGTACCATCATTAAAAGCATTGTCATCATTAGTTCATGTTCCAATGGGTCATTTTACACCTTGTTCGTGTTGCAGTTGTACTTGGGTAAGCCTCATTTCCCTCTCCTAGGGTTTTGAAGGTAATTTTTCGTGGATGGCCAAATGATCAACAAAACTTGTGTCCTGATGTTCATACACTTTCCCCTATCCCTAATATACCTTCTTAAACAATTCCCATCAATTATATCCCTCAAATTCATCATTTTCCCACAAACCCTAGTTTATTGCTACAATTTGACAATTTTCTAGGCTAGGCCTGTGTTTTGACTTTTTGGACCCCTTCCCCTCACTCGATATTTGAAATTCCCATTTCCCCTAATTCCTAACATCCCTCCCTAATTTGTAAAATTTTCTCAAGAATTTAGAAGCCTCCTATCCCCTTCATTTCCCTTCATTTCTACCAATCCCCTATTCCACACATCGGGATAGGTTTTATTAAAATGATGTTTCTGAGAAAGATAAGATGAATTTGACAAAAGTGAGAGAGGTTTTTGTCCACCATTTATCCAAGAAGAAAAATCTCTTTCATTTTTTACATAGCTTTCATGGTTTGGGAGAAATGTCGAAAACATCATTGACCTCAAGAGGATTGATGCACTTCTATAGTGACCTTGGGAAAATAAAGATTTCATCTAGTTGGGATGTTAAAATGACTTTATTTTTTATTTAAATGATATCTAGACAGAGAGAGCTTTCCAATGAGCTATCATGAGCTCAATTTGGAGTTGAGTAATACCTTAAAAAGTTTACTGCAACAACACTCTACATTTAGGCAACCTCATTCTGCACATTTTGACCAGTCTTGGGAGATTTGACTTTTGACAGGGAAAATGAACTCCAAATGTAAAAATTCAAGATATTTTGGAAAGTAGACTTGACAAGCTTTCCAACTAGCTATTAGACGCCCAATTTGGACACCGGGAAGGCCTTCAAAATTCATCTGCAAAAAGGCAATGTGCATCAAGGAGGCGTTGTGCATTGGGCTGGTGGCGCTGCGCATCAGAGGGGCGTTGCGCATCAAGCATTTTTCTCCTGTGTTAATTTACACTGGCACTACGCATTAGAGAGGCATTGCACATTGGTGAGCAGGCACTACGCATTGGCCAGTAAGACTTCAAAACCACCAAGTTTCACCTCTAATCACTCTCATTGCTGCATTTCTAATCCAAGCAAGTAATTAAACTCTCTTTTGATCTCACATAGGGTTTTTTATGCTTTGATGGAGGTTTTAGCATCCTAAAATTCAAAACCCTAATTTGTCTCTAAAACTACCTTAGACACTACAAATTACAGTTGTTTATTCCCTATTCCCTAATTTAATTTGCCCAAACCCTATCTCCTAAACCCCATCTTCCCTAACTCCTTTTCCTTTCTCCTATCTCCCAAACCATACCCTTCACATATCAAACCCTATACGCATATACCCCAAACCCTACCATACTCCCAAACTCTATCACTATTCCCAAACCCTATCATTACTCCCAAACCCTACATCATTCATTAACCTTACTTGTTCCCAACATCCCTTTCCAATTCTTGTTCACCCTCACTTGCTTTCCTTTTTAAATCTCTTCATACTCCTCTCAGTCATCACAAGGAAAACAACTATAAAATATGGAGAGGGATAGTGAGTATGACTATGAGAGAGAAACCCTTAGTGACAGTTCCATGGAGAGACTTAAGGAGCAAAAAGGAGCATGATAAGCTAAAGATCTTGGCTGAGGCTTCACTAGCCCAACAAAGCAATCAATGAGGGACCCATGTGCCAAATTTGGGCAATCTTTGAGAAATTTTTGTCATTTTCAATTTTTGAAATTTTACAACACAGGAAATTCCAACCGGTGGCACTGCGCATTGAATTGGTGCATCCTCTTAACAAATGGCTTGTAGATTTGGATTCAGCATCAAAAAATAAGCAAACCCAGAAAGTTTCATCAATTTTGGAGAAGATCTGGGCCACCAAAAGGGCAAAAAACCCAAAAAAATGCCCTCTCTGCCACTTTTTGGACCCACAGGAAGCAGTCTTGGGAGAATCAACTTTTGAGGGGGCAAATGACCTCCAAATCAGAAAATTTAAAGTGTTCTAGAAACTAGACATGCAGGGCTTTCCAACAAGCTTGGGCCTGATTTGGATGAGTGTAAGGCCTCCAAAAGTAGCCTTGAAGTGGCACTGCGCATCAGGCTCAGGGTGCTACGCATCAGGGAAATTTTGTCAATTTTGCCTAAAAGTCAAATTTCGCCTAGTCTCTTTAGCAGTTGACTTTTTCTTCTTTTCTTGGTAAATTTTGCATGGTAAATGATGTAATATGATATAAATATTTATAGAAAGCACTTGATGGGGTAGATACATCAAATCAAAAGTGGTTTTGAACTAAATGTATCAGTGTCCTTAGTTTTAGAGGTAAGTTGTTCCACTGCCTATTTTCTTGTTCCTAGTTTAGATGTTGTTGAAACAGCTCCTTGACTCATGGATTTGACCCCTGATGACTAGAATGAGTTGTTTGATGCCTATATGATGTCTTTTCTTAGTCATTTGTAAAGGTTGGAATCTTGTGGATGCTTTGAGCTTCATTGTAAATCATTTCTGCAGTTTGGCAGGGAAATAAACCAGGGTTTTGCAGTATTTTGTGGGATTCTTGTGGTAATGTGTCTTAACGTTGTTTCTTCCTTTGTTATTTAGTTTCTCTTATGTGTATATGTGCCAGCATCTATCTTTTTCTTCATAACTAAATGGATCAAGATAAATAGGTGGAATCCATTGATATTTAGTGCTCTGCCCTGAGGTTACATTTAGTTTTAAATGTTTTCTGTTGTTTGAAGAGGACTCATGAAACCTTGCATGCCCTCTCCAACTCCTCACTGGTCTTAGACTTACCATCACACTCAATTCAAAGTGCCAAAACACCTACCTACCTCGCCCCATAGAACATCCTGCAAATCTGAGTTGATTTCCTGGACCCAAAGCTGCCTTCTTCATTTGATCCAGCAACCAATCATCAAAATCAAACAAAATCCTCTAACCTAATATACCTAGCCTAAAATTAGTAGTTATTATTGGTCATCTCAAGCCTTAATTGCAATATTCTAATTGAGATTGACAAGGAGAGAACCCTCTCCCGACCTCGTAGGGCTAGCTACCAGGTTAAGTGTGGTTTGATGTTACCCTAGACCTGCCTTCCTTCAGCCTGAGGTAGATTTAGGCACTAACAGTTCTGTCATTATTATTATCCTAGTTATATGTTGATTATAAGCATGGTTTTATGACAGCCTTTAGTTATGGCACTCATCATGCTTTGATTAGTAAATGAATGGTTAATGAATGTATGACCTAATATATGATATTGCAACTATTGAGAGAAAGCATCATACCATCCTGACAATTCTTAGATAAGTATGAGACCCCTATGTTTAGATTTTCATTTATAACCTATAAATTACATGTTTAATGTGTTTGATGAAATGAATGTCATGGTTCACTACAACAAAACAGACAATTTGCGCCAGATTTAGCACCAGATTTTAGTGCATTTTTTTGTCAATTGAGATGAGCAACCTAGTGCTAAATGTGGCTCTATTGTACAATTTTTAAAGTGTCCTTTTTTGCACCAAATTTTGCATCTTTTTTTACACCAAATTTTCCATCATTTTTTGCATCATATTTTGCACCAAGATTTTCATTTGGTTTTACAACAGGTTTTGCTTCTAGTTTTGTGCCATTTTTTGTATCTATTTTTGCATCATTTTTTGATTCCTCTTTTGTGGCATTCTTTGCTTCTAGTTTTGTGTTGTAATTTGCATCGAGTTTTACACCATCTTTGGCATCTGATTTAGTGCCTTTTTTTACATCCAGTTTGTGCCAATTTTTGCTTCTGGTCTTATGCCATTTTTTGCTTCTAATTTTGTACTTATTTTAACATCTATTTTTGAGCCAGTTTTTCTACCTTTTTTTACACCATTTTTTCCATCCAATTTTGCACCATATGTTGAATCTGATTTAGTGCCAAATTTTGCATGCATTTTTGCACCATTTTTGCATCCACTTTTGCATTTTATTTATCTTCCTTTTTTGCATCCTATTTTGCACCATATTTTGCATCCAATTTTGCATCATTTGTTGCATCCAATTTAGCATCATTTTTAACACCATTTCTTGCATCCAATTTTGCATCCTTTTTTACATCCAAATTTGCATCCTTTTCTTCTGCCACATTTTGTGTCCACATTTGCATCTCATTTTACACCTAGATTTTAGTTTGAATTTTCATCTAGTTATGCATAACTTTTGACATCCTTGGTTTCACCCTTTTTTCGTCCCATTTTGCATCTTTTTGTGTCTTTTCTTACATCCTTTTTGCATCCAATTTTGCATCCTAATTTTCCACCATTCTTTGCATCCTTATTTTGGTGTCCATTTTTGCATCCTTGTTTGCACCCAATTTGGCATCCTTTCATATGCCATATTTTGTTCCCTTCTTTGTGTCTAGTGTTGAACTCTTTTTTAATTTTACTTTAAAACCCTTTTTGTGTCCTTGTTTGCAACTTGTTTTGATGGCTAGTTTAACATCCAATTCTACTCCCAATTATCCATCCATGGTTACATCCACTTTTGGCTTCTTGTTTAAAGTTCTACTTTTATTTCCATTTATGACCCCCTCTATGGGTTCACTTTACTAATTTCATTTACAAAGTGAAATATATTAAAGTTTCTACATATCATTTTGCTATATGATTTTATGCACGGTTAGAAGAACATAAAACCCTCTCAGTTTATCCCAGAAACCTAGGACAAACCAATTAAGAGAAAGGTTGTTCTAAGGTTCAGGATTCTCAGTAGATCAATATGTAGAGTATAGATTAAGAAAGAGAGAAGGAATTCTTGTGAGTCCTTGCATGTAGGTCTTCTTGGAGTTTTTATTATAGCTAGGAAGTGCTCCTAGCTAGCTCCAAAGCTTGGTCCTACACATAAGAGAGAGAATAAAGCAACCTTCACAGCATAATATCTTGATAACTGAAACTATCAGAAACATATAAATATTATTGAATAAATAAATATAAACCAAAATCCCATACATTCATTAGTTAAATAGAATAAGTAAAGAATGAATAGAAACATATGGAAGGAAGAACAACTGATCTATATTAATAAAGGAGTTGGAGGAAAGTTACAACTATCAGATGTAGCTGCATCAGCACCTCCCCCAACTCCTAGCTCCAAAACTCTCCCTCTCAAGATAGATCTCAATAGCGTGACAATACAAGAATTCCCATCATTTTCTTAATGGCCAAGCCTCTAATATATAGGAAAGTAAAGGCTATGAAGATTTCCCAAATTCCTCATTAGTTCAATTTGGGCAAAATATTTTGGGTGAATAATGTTTCCTCATATAAAAATGGCCTTTTCCACTTTTTAGATGCTTTTGTGCTTAGGAAAAAGCTTCCCCATGCTTTATGGCTCTTTCCCGCTTTTGTATGCTTTTATTTTTTAGGAAAATGCTAACCATGAGGATAAAGAGATCACATTCCACCATATGAGTTTCCGAAAGTGAACAAGAGTGTCAAATTCAAATTCTAGTTTGCTTATGTTTAGTTTTTTTTAATATATATTTAGTTTTAGTATTTTTTATTTCTAAAAAAATTTTTGTTTTTGTATTTTTTTTCTATGAGACATATATATTAATTTTTTAATAAAATGGTTTTAACATTCCTTCATCTAAATTGATATTTTATGATAGGATTTTAAATTATATATAAAAAAGTAACTTAATTCCATGTGTTGTGTCCCTGAGATGGGTATTATACATCTCTTCCTTGCTAAGTTATAGAATGTGCTTGGGTTTTCTTAATGCAATAAAACTAATTAGTTCTTCATTATATCTTGAAATGTTCATCTTGAACATAATAAAACAATAAAGTTAAAATAGGTTTACCTTTGTCCTTTGTAGATCTCTGTCCCCATTAATCTTGGTCTTAATAGATTAATTGTCTTATGGTGGCCTTGAGTGGTCACTTTCATTAGTTGCATGCTTTATAATTTTCTGTTAGTGACATTTTTTAGGCTTGATAATATGTTATTTAATTTATCAAAATGTTTTTATTGTCCACATTATTGTTAAATATTAATATTAAATATGTTGGTTTTTGAGCATGGTTTAGAAAAACGTTCCCAAAAGGTTTATAGATTGTATTTTATAATGCAATGATTCATTGCTTGATGAAATTGTTTTGGATTTTTTTTTTAATGATTCATTGATTGATGAAATTGTTATGGATATTTTTTTTAGTATATTAAATTGATGTGATAAATTCAAAAGTCACCTCTTTTTTAGATTTTCATTGGTAAATTTCCCTTAAGGCCATCATGTTCACCATTCGGTCCCAGGTTAAGGAAATATAGGAGTCATGAAGTGGAATTGTCCAAGCACTTAAATCTCGAGACATGGTTTTTTTTAAGTCACATTATACTTCCTTTCTGTGTAAATTCTCGATGAAAATAGTCTCATGGAACATGAGGGGCCTCAATAGTAAGGGAAAACAAAGACTCCTAAAAGAAAAATGGTACGCAAAGCACCCATCAATAATGTTGATATAAGAGACAAAAATATTAAGTGAGGTTCTACCTCATATAATTAGCAAATGGGGGAGGAATTTCCAAGTAGTAGTGATTGATGCTTAGAGATACTTGGGTGGAATGGTTATTATTTGAAATGATCATGACATCAAGGTTACCAATATGTTTACCTCTTTTCACATTATGAGATTGCAATTTTAGTTAATTGACATCGAGGACTACTACCATGTATCCAATGTCTATGACTCCAATATTGCAAATGGAAAACCTCTATTTCTCAATTCTATTTCTAGCACAAGTAGTTTATACTCCCCATCTCCATGGATTATTGGGAGTGACTTCAATATTATCAAGTGTCTCAAGGAAAAGAAAGGATGAATCACAATGTCTACCAAGAGATTTTGTAAGCTATACCATCAAATCCCTAAACTAGTCTCCCTTAAAGTTCTCAAACAATGAGTCCCCAACCCACACATGTGGCTCAATGAGATGTAATACATGTGTGTGTTGTGACTAACCTAATACACTATTCTAATAACTCCATAAACTTAAGTATTTCACTCCGTCACATAAATTGATCGTAGTGTGACATAAGTAAACCAAGAGTAGACATGAAACCCTTAGGCAACAAACATTCCCTAGATCCTGAATTAGGTGCTTAAATGATGAAGTGAAAATGCAAGGGGAAAAGAGGACTTCATGATGTAACCATCACAAACATGTGATCAAGTGTGACTAGGAGTGTATATATTCATATGTTTTCCAAAGAGGGAGTGAATACATGAGTTACCATTCAATGGGCCTTATTATTCTTTCTTTTGCTTTTTCTTTTATATAGGACTTAGGGAATAAGGCTTTCATAAGTTTGGCACAACTCATAGATATAACATTTACATGAATTTTCACTTCAACCTTAGAGTTTAGACTTAGATAAATCATTATAGTGTATCTTTAATGATTTTTGCTTTCACTTTTTGATTTTCTTTCATCACAAATGACAAAAGGGGAAATATTTTGCCACAACTCTATGAATGCTTAATCATAAAGGCATCATGTGATGAAAACAAACTAATGATGTTATTTTCTATGAAAATGATGGGTATTCTTGAGAAAATCTTATTCTTGTGGATGTCTTCTCCATGGTTGAGAGGGAGTGAGGATGGACAACATATTATCCATGTGTTCTGTACTATGGCTAGGATTAATAGTTTTAAGCCTAGTAAATACACCAATAGGGAGAATGGTGGATTGGATAAACATCTGGGGCTAATATTCTTTGAGAATTTTTACTTTGACTAGTACTAACCATCATAAGTCATGTACATTAATCCATATAAGAATATTCATGAGGATCGACATTTACTAGTGTCAAATATTATGACAGTGGATTAGGAAATGATCATGTGAGGACATAACTAGTGAAAATCCTGGTGGGGTAAGTGCCTAGAGAGGTAGTGGTGTCCAAATTTATGCCTTCCAACATTGTGCCATGATCTAATGGAGAGATAGAGCTTGTTTGTCAAGGCCTTGCTATTTTGACAACGGTGGCTATGATGATGTAAATCAACATTGATGCTTATCAAGCCAGATCCCTTCTTATATGAATATTTCAACTTGAGAGTACATTTTTGTCTCATTATGGGTACCTCCCTAGTTTAGAGGGAGTGTCATCATCTTCATTATCTTCATTATTTCCACCATCATTGTCATAATTATTGTCATCATTCCATTATCGTCATAATCACCATTCATGTTGTCATCATCACCATAATCATCATCATCATGATTATGGGCATTGTTGTCAATTTTTCATAATTATATGTGTGGTAAGAAATATCATCAACCCAAAAAATGTTAAGAGTGCTTGAAAAGGGCTACTAGGACACATGATATATGCAACAGAAATATTAACTTTATTTTTGAGAGATGATCAATGATCATCGTCATCACTACCATTATCATCGTCATTATAATTTTCATCATCCCTTTCATCATAATTAATGTAATTTATATCATCATTGTTGTCATCTTCGTCATGAAGATCATAATCATCATTCATTCCATTATTTTTGTTGATGATGACCAAGATGAAAATAATGATAATAATGATTAGATGACGATGATTTGGAAGACGATGCCAAAGATAATGATTATGATTATGACCATGACAACATTTAAAAATTGGGAATATTGGCAAAGTTCATTAGCATCATCATCATAATTTTCATTATAAATTCCATTGTCTTTATCATCATTGTCATTATCATAATAATCACAATTCATGTCATCGTCACCATCTTCATTATCATCATCATTATAATTATTGACATTGTCATCAGTTGTTCATAATTGTCAATGTCATAGGAAATATCATCAATGCAAAAAATATGATGAGTGTTTGAAAAGGGATGCAAAAGTGAACACAAAAATGGGGGCAACAATAAACATAATATTGTATGAAGAGTGGACACAACATAAGTAGATGCAAAATAAGACAAAAAAATTGACACAAAAGTGGATGAAAAAGTAGATGCAATAGTTGATGCAAACTTGGACACACAATAGGATGCAAACATGGATGAAAAAGTGGAAGAAAATATGAGTGCAATAGTATGCATAAAACTTAGCATGAATTGTGGTGAAAAAAATGTGGATACAACAATGAATGCAAAAAATAACATAAACTTGGATGCAAAAAGAGGCAAAATTGGATGCAAAAGGGATGTAAAAATGGACTAAAAACACGGGTGCAATAATGGACAAAAATTAGATGAAAAATTGGAAGCATCAAAAGTGGATGTAAAAGTAGATGCAAAAAGAGATGCAAAAAACATAAACAATATTTGATGCAAACTTGGACACAAAAGAGGATGCAAATGTGGATGCAAAAGTGGAAGAAAATATGGGTTGCAATGATAGGCACAATATATGGCACATATTGTGGCACAAAAAAAGTGGATGAGAAAGTGGATGTAATAATAGAAACAAAAAAATATGAAAACTTAGATGCAATACAAGACGAAATAAGGGTAAAGGTGGATGCAAACATGGGTGCAACAGGAGAAACAAAATTGTATGAAAAATATGGATGCAATTGAAGTAGATGCAAAATAATATGAAAAATGAGATGAAAAACCCAACACAAAAGTGGATGCAAAAATAAATGCAATATTTGATGCAAAAGAGGATGTGAAGATGGATGCAAAATTGGAAGTAAACGTGGGTACAACAGCAAGTACAAAATATGGCTCAAATTGTGTCACAACAAAAGTCGATGTAATGATAGGTGCAAGAAAACAAGAAAATGAAGATGAAAAATAACATGCAAAAAGGGATGCAAAAGTGGACGTAAATGTGGGTGCAACAATGGATGAAAAATAGGACACAAAAGTTGATGCAACAAAATTCAATGCAAAAGTAGATGAAATATGAGACACAAAACTTGATGAAAATCTTGACACAAAATTGGATACAAAAAGGGACACAAAAATACAGTTAAAAGTCGATGAAAACCTAGATTTATATGAGGATGCAATCGCGGATGAAAATTTAGAAGCAAAAATGGGTGCAAAGGCAGGTGCCAAACTAGGTGCAAATTATGGCACAAGAAAATTGGATGCAATAGTGGACACAATAACAAATGAAAAAGAGGATGTAAATATGGATGCAAACCAAGAATTAAAAGTGGATGCAAAAAAAGTAGATGTAAAATTAGATGCAAAACTAGACAGAAACCTCGATGTAAATTGATGCAAAATGATGTAAAATGATGTAAAAATGGATGCAAAATAGTATGCAAGAGATGATGCAAAAGTTGATGCAAGTGTAGGCGCAAAAAATGGATGCAATAGAGGACGGAAAAGTTGGTGAAACAAAATTAGGTGCTAAACTTGATGCGAAACATGGTGCAAAGGATGGCACAAAACTTGGCATAAAACCTGGTGTAAAATCTAGTGCAAACCCTATTACAATACTTGGTGCTAAACTTGGTTTAAGACTTGGTGCAAAACTCGGTGCAAACTTTGCATCATGTATTTCACCATATTTGATAAATTGACACAAATAACACAAAAAATGGGCTCTAGACGCAAAAAATGAAGAAAAAAATGGAAGTTAATCACAAGGTTTTCTTGTAGTGATAGGTTGAACTAAAAGAAATATTGGTACCGATATTTTTCCATAATTTCCTCCAAAAACTCCCAATAAATTTTGTGTCCCTGTCTAAAATTATACTTATGGGAAGTCCATGTAGTCTCACAACCTCTTTGAAAAATACACTGGTAATGTGGGTTGTACCATTGATTTTATGAAAGGGAATAAAATGAGCCATTTTAGAGAATCTATTTATAACTAGAAAAGTTGAATCATTTCCCCTCTAGGTTATGGGTAAACCCAAAATAAAATCCATGCTTTGTTAAGATTGCAACAAGATGATGGAGCTTAGTCAAAAGAGTTGCCTTCACTAAGTGGGCCCGCAGGCAAATTATGGTGCAAAGTCTATTTTTAGACTATGTCTATTTTTAGACATATGGATCATGTCTATGAGTTGCAGGATGTTGTTTATGGATGATTGGTCAAGTTGGAAAAAATAGATGGACTTCTATTTTAGACAACAACGGTGACACTGTCAAGTCTAATTATAGAGCAGTCAAATATTATTAGCTTATAATAATATTTAGACTATAAACTTTATCTTATTCTCTTGGAGCACTTCAGTTTGAGCTACAGATGTGGCAAATGCAGCTGTTAGAAGGAAATACATTTTCTTTGTGGGTCAGTTGAGTTGTTGCATGCATGACTTCAGTTAGAACTCAATCAGTTGAGTTTGGTGGAGTTGATTGTGGAGTTGATGGAGTTGTGTTCAGTTTGACTTGGTTAAACTAGTTGTAATTAGTCTAAATGCAAATAGACTAATGATGAGTTGTTAAACTAATTATTAACTCGTAATGCAACTAAAGAATACATCAATTAACTCAGTTGCATGTCAGTGCATGTTCAGTTCAGCAGGGACAGGTGTTAGAGGATCAGATTTCTATCAATTGTGACTATAGTTGTGCATGAGGATTTGCACAATCAATGGGATTGAGTTATGCCAATGAGAATTGGTTAATACCAAGTGATTATAGCCTCTGCTCACGTGATTCCCAGTGTGAGTGATTATTTTGAGGTAAATACGAGTTTGGTTCAACCATTCTCATCCATTCTTACGCAGGTATTGAGCAGTGGAGGCAGGCAAGCAGTGGAATAGATTTGGAGATCAGATCTGAGCTGTATTGTGTGTAACAGGTGGAGATAGTGCTGTATACTTTTGAGAAGTATTGACTATTGTAATGTTACATGTTATCAATCATTAATATACAGATAGTGTGGGGTTTTCAACTATAAGCTTTCCTTGGGTTACATACTGTGTTAATGTGTGCATGCGCTTGATGTTTTATTGTTATTGATGCTGCTATATTGATAATCAACGTAGAGGAGCTTATGTATTGTGTATGTATTCCGCAATAGTACATGATTAGGATAATCTCCATTGAATATGCATTTATTATTCAAAATTTATACAGATGATTTGGGAAGCACACTACAGTTGGGCTGCTGGACATTTCAGTGTCGAGAAAATAGTGGCAGTACTGCAGAAGTATTTCTATTGGCCAAATCTTCGACAGGATGTCAGGAAGTACATCAAATAATGCACTGCATGCACCATTGCAAAACCGACCATTAAGAAGTAAGGCCTCTATACCCCGCTGCCTACCCCTAGTCGACCTTGGGAATCCATCTCCATGGATTACATATCAGGCCTTCCTTCCACTAAGCATGGAAATGACTGTGTTTTTGTGGTCGTCAATAGGTTCTCGAAGATGGACATTATGGCTGCCTACAAGAAGAATATCATAGCAAAATCCATAGCTAAACTCTTCTTTGAATGAGTGTGGGTACACTTTGGATCCCACAGTCTATCATCTCAGATCGGGACAACAGGTTTCTTAGTACATTTTGGTCCAGTATTTGGTCGATGCTCGACGCCAAACTCACTAAGTCCACAACCTTCCATCCTCAAACTGATGGCCAGACAGAGGTTTTCAACAGGATGATCGTACACATTATGCGCATGTGCAAATAAAAGAATCCACGCACATGGGACGAGAGCCTCCCCTATGTTTAGCACAACTACAACCAGGCTCTCCACAGCTCGACTGGCCACAACCCTTTTCAGGTGGGCTTGAGATTCCAGCCACTATGTCCCATTGATGTTGCCATGCCATTTATAGCTACTCACGCAAATTCGGCTCATGTCCAATCCGAAAAAGATAAGGCAAACAACTTCATTGAGAACATCCAACATATTCGCCAGCAGGTCCATGACATTCTGGAGAAATCAAATGCTAAGTACAAGTAGCGACATGATCAATGTCAGGTGCCACACAAGTTTCAGGTGGGTGACAAAGTCTGGTTGCATTTGCAAAAGGAACGCCTTATCGGAGCCTATCGGAAATAAAACCACTCCGATATGGTCCTTACACCATTACTAAGGCTATGGGAGGCAATGGATTTAAGCTCAACATTCCCCCATTCCTTGGCCTGCACCCAGTGTTCAATGTGGACCGCCTTTGGCTATACTTTCCACCATTACTAGACACATCTGACATTGCAGAACAACTCACACCCATAGAGTTAAATCCAGATTGCATGGAACAAGTTGTAGCTGATTGGATCATGGAAACACAGATCAAGCACACTCACCAACAGAATATCCAATTGTATCGAGTTGTCAAAGCAGGCCAACTCCTTCACCGGACAAGTGGCTCACCAGGGACCAAGTTCAATAGAAGTTTCCTCATCTCATGGAGGAACTCAATGCAATGGGGACCATTGCTTCCTAAGGGGGGAGGAATGATCTAGGTGGATATTGGTGGCCACCTGCCAAATCCACTTGGACCCCCCACCATTGTTTCTTTCAGCTTTTCAGTTTCCTTAATTGTAGCCTAGTTTACTATTTTTAGCAGATTTTCGGGTTCTAAATTTCGGAGCCATTTTGAGGCCCTAAACGACATTTTTTTAGGAAAAATGGGAGCAACATGGGTCCATGGACTGATGTTTCTATTCCCAAAGTTGTAGTTCTCAGATAGATCTTTCTAACGAGATACTGTGTGCGTCAAACGAAGATCGTATGCCAAAGTTATGACCCCGGGAAGTTGATGTACCAATTTACCCAAATGGGGCCCACAGTTTGGTGTTTCATCTTCTAGGGTTAGGTTTTGGAATTTTAAGGGTTTTCCATTGTTTCTCAAAAATAAATAGGCCTTCGAGCCTCATAGTAACACAATTCAGAGGCATGTAGCCACCACATCTCTTCTTAGAGATAAGCTACCATCGCCCTTGCTGGTTTGTTTCCAACTCTGTTTGTAAGCATATTTCAATATTTTACATTATTGAAATGAAGTATTATTTTTGCTGCATCTCTATGTTTATGGTTATCTCTATAATATGTTGCATTCCTGTTTAAATCCGGATCACACGCAGATGAAGTACCCACACCGGTGGTCCCACTGGCTGAGCAGTGCGCGGAGGGGGTCCAACTTAATTGGTTTGAGTTCTTCTGCAAGGAGTTTTTAGATAATTTCCATGAAGCTCAGGAACAGGGAAAAACATTCCACTATGCATGGCTTCTACTATCCATAGTGCTCGTGGCAGGGGAATTACCGAAGGGTAGTAAATTCCCCATAATTGAGAGGGACCTTCGAGAGGCCGTGAAGTATGGTTTACTCTGGGCCATAAAGGATGCCAAGAGGATCCGCGACAGTAAAATATTCTGGGTGTTCATGGAGATGAACCTCAGAATGGGGATCAACCGTAAGCCACGGTTGTTGCCCACTATCTACAATAGCCTACATAGTTTTTCGGAATTCAAAGCAGTCATCCATAACATTTACATCAGAGCGCATAAGGACCCGACCAAACAATGGATAAAGCTACCCTTTGTTGCCATGAACGACATCATCTTTAACGTACTGGAGGCATGGTTGCCGGGATGGCGCACCCCAGACATCGCGGAGATAGAGAAGTCAGTGGCACAAAGAAGAAAGACGAGGCCAAGCTGCACATTTCAAGTTGGCCAAAAAGCGAAGGAAGGAAGTAGCGACAACAGAAGTGCGGGCGGCACAGGACACTGCATAGACAACAAGTGAGCAGGAACAGGCCACAGCAACAACAGTAGCGCAGGAGGCAGCTGTGAAGGTGCGCGAGGGCCAAACCTCGCCTTCGCATGGGTAGGAAGCAGATGAAGGAGAGGGAGGCGTAGACCCACGAACCACGTCAACATAGTTGAAGCGCTAGCACCCAGCTGAGCAGATAGGGTCGCATAAGAAGGTCAAGGCATCAAAGTTATCAATTGACTCGATCACCCTAACCGAGGGTGATCTACATGACATCGACGAGACAGTGCACGATGTCACCTCTAAGGCCCTCCAAACTTTCATACACGAGAACCAAATTGTGTTGGGGGCCCTCAAAGCGCAGTTGCAAGAATTATTGGTATGACCTTCTCAGGCTAATACCCTTTCAACCAGCCTCATAGTCAGAACAACAACAATAGAACAGATGCTGCACACATGGATGACAAATACCATACTGCTACCAGAAGTGGCACTAGTGACAACAAATGAGGCCGACGGGCCTACGGGTAGCGCACTAAAGGGTCTTGGTATCAACATAGTTGCACTCCCGCGAGAGACCTCATATGTTCTATAAGATGGGATCACTGTAGAGATGCGAGCTAGGGACATCCGTGCACTGCATGTCCTCAGCGAGTAGAAAATCAATATCGAACAATTGAGCTTACAATGTGACGAAGTGGTGTCATAGAATCAACAACTAGTACAGGTAATAGACGATGCTTTCCAAAGCATCCCGGAGCTAGCCATCCCAGCAGACATGCCAACAGAGGCACAGATCCACAGGTTAGCAACAGGGGTATGTGAGGCGAGGGAAGAAATGAAAAAGGTGCAGATGGAGCTAAACCTTCAGATCATTGAGCTGCGATTAAGGGCGCAACTGTCCACCCCCCCCAAGAAGTCAAAGAACAAAGCGCTAGCACTATCATAGTGGGACTGGATGAAATTGGCAGTGCAATGCGAGACTGCACCTCCATGTTGGAAGAATCATTTGAGGTCCTCACAAATCTATAGGAGGACCCAAACATCCAGCGCTTAGAGATAGAGGAGCGAGAACTCCAACAGTGGTATGACAACATCAAAGGAACTGCAAAGATGGTGGCCCTCACTTAGAGGTTCACGTGAATGAAATAGGCAAAAGCGCTAAAAGAACAGGTCAACTCGACACGACATAAGGAAGCAGTCCTGAAGGTGCACGCTTACCCTTGGATCGATGAGGCCTTCACCATCACAGCAGAAATTGAAGGCAGACTCGCACAAATGCAGGGGATGAATGCACTGATGTAGAGAAGCACTTTCAACACATAGGTCTCGGAACAACATATGCAATAGATCTAGCAAGTAGTAGCTTAGTGTGCTACTAACCTTGCTGTAGTTCAAGAACAGTTGGAGGGACTCTGCGTAAAGATCTCCGCGTTGGCAGAATGACTCGAGGGTGAGTCACGATGTTTGTGTTGGGGGCTTGTTGGGCATGGAATCCCCACAAGGCATGTTTTGTGGCTTAAAGCCCAATTTTTGATTGAATCTTGTTGTAAAAGCTCCTTGAATTGCAAGCATGGGGCACAAAAGTATAATAGAGTCACAGGGTTGTCCACGCTAGTTTTTGTAATGTAATGTTGGCTGGATAGACCTACCCATGGTCCGCAGACCATGGGATTGTATAAATAGAGCGAGGCTCTAAGTGTATAAGAAGGAACTAATAGAAGGAGAGGAAGTCTAAGTGATTGAGTCGAAGTGTAAAGTGTGTCTGTGGGTTGTGGAGTAGGAGAAGGCTCTGTAGCTGAGTGCACAAAGGCCTAGTAGTCCGCAACTGAGTGCACGGACCCCTGTAGCTGAGTGCGTAGTGCAGGTTGATTCTGTAACCGTTGGAAGAATCAATAAAGAGAAATCTTGCTATAATTCTGTGTATCTTTTCCTGGTTTAATGTATGATTGGATATAATTTGCAAATACATTGTTTATTTACTGCACGATCGTGTATGAATGCTTTGTATTGCTAATTATAAGACATTCAAGTAGGAAAAGGAAGTTAATTAACACAAGAAGATAAGTAAGATCTCGGGTAATAGTGTAGAGCACAGCACAACCCTTGGTTAGGGCTGCGCAAACACAGTGTATCAGGCCATGAGGAACGGGAAGTGCGTGAAGCAACCTACACGTAGGAGAAAACAAAGGATCAGTCAAACCTCTCAGACATCTCATGGGTGTGGAAACTTGGTTCTAGCACCCTTCCATACTACTTTGGCTGAGACCTTAGTCCACACTCTGCAAACTGTTTTTGAAAGGTCCAGTAGTACAAGGATTTGTTTGGCTAATTAACTCCGAACCTGGGTTAGGCCCCAATAATCCAGGATCATTACATGGAATACATTTAGTATGTTATTACTCATGCTAATCTTGCACTGCCTCTTCCTTGCCTTCCTTATTTTCATTCACATGCTTTAGCTATGTGCAGGGTCTCTCTCAGGTAATACTTTCTGTTGGTCCTCTTTAGCTCTCTTCTAGGGCTTCATGGCCTCCTTGCCACATTAAATCACTTTTTCCAAAGTCCCCCAGGCATGAAAATCGAAAGGCAATTATAAAAACTGAAAGGAAATTTCAGGAGGAAAACAAAGGGAAATATTGCAAAAATGAAATCAATAGCAAAAATAATAAGGAAAATCACATAAAAAATAACATGGCCATGCACAGTCAGCAATCAAATAATGGGAAACCATACAGTTAAAATTTAAAAGCATAACATATCAACATTAAAATAAAATGGTTCCAAAAAATTGGTTCAATGCCCTTGAGTCCAGCTTTCATGGCACTCTTGACCATCATACAAATTCATATACATGTATTTATATATATGTATATCTGCAACAATAACTAGTTCAAAATTCTCTCAAGGTGTATGACAACCTTGAAGTCCTATTTTCTTTCATGATATTACACAAGAAAATCTCTCTCTTATGTATCACCAGGTTGGAGGTGATGCTCCCTCTTCCTACTCGACACCTTACATTACAGGTTCATGTCCCTGTGGCTCATAAGGGTTGTCCTCCTTCTATTTTACCGAAGGGTACAATCTCTTCTCAAATATTCCTTTGCACATAACCAACATGAGATGCGATTCTTTTCAGTCTCAAGGTCATGGGGCATCTTCTTAGCGTTGCCAATAGGTATTTTTTCCACATCTTGGAGACTCAGAGTGTATTGAAACAACCCTTGAAGGCATGACAAGTTCTCCCTCAACATATAATTCAACTTTTCTTAATCCTTTTGGCTCCTGAAAAGCATATGATTCTCTACCTTGCTGTGTTTAAAATCAACCTTAAAATACTTGAGCTCAACTTTTAAGTCCTTGATCTAAACCTCCAAATTCCCGAAGGTTTTTTTTTCTTTTTCTTTTGAGGGATTCCATCTTTCTTGTTCTTGATGGACTTGGTCCATATCCTACTGTGCCATGCCACGATACATGATTTATTTTAACTGCCACCAAGTATTCCTATTTTATGCCACTTACACTTAGCTGTTAATGTATTAATGAAATACAATAATTATACCAACTGCCATCTTGCCATGCTAAGCCAAGGATGTTACCCTGCAACTGTTCACATACCCATAAAATTGTAATTAGTCATGTGTCTTAAACTAGGACACACTTTTAATCATATACATTAAATTGGTTTCAAAATTTGGAATGCATATACACATATCATCATGTTACCATCATGCCATCATATATTTTAGAATTCAATATATAATCCAGATCAACATCGTAATTAAAATCAACCTCTTTATCGAGACTACTATTCATGGAATTTGTAATCTCAAGGGTGTTAGTTAAGAGCCATATATATCACATCAACATATATCTTCTTTATAACGTTTAATTATCACATTCATGAATGCATCAAGGACCTACATGCAATCTTAAGTCAATAGGTAGCCATTCCATCACAATTCCACACCCAACATTGACTTGCACATGCAAACAATCAACATACACTCCATGATCATAGTGATATAACCATCACCTACAGAAAATCAATTATTAAATTACTTAACTCCATAATAGAATCACAAACATTATACCTTCAATCCATCAAGGATCTATGCCATATAAAATATGAACCATGGATTCTCCCATCCAATCAACACGTGCACACACACACACACACACACACATATAATCAATAGAAACAAACTATGCTATGCAACACTAGGATTTCCCCATAATCCCTCATATCATATAAGCACTCATATGCACACCTATTCCAAGCCTGTAAAATTACACCACTTGTCTAGTAGTGCTGTTACATTACCAAAAATCATGCATGAAGCCATGCATGTTTCTTCCAATACCAAAGAATAAAAAAGCATCCATAGTCACAACAATAAACTTTCCATGCCTTCAAGATGTCTAAAAGTAAACATGTGCAATCTTATTGAATTTATCAATAAATTCAATCATGTCAAAATCATCCTTGTAGTCAACATGTAATTCCTATATTTAGTGCTATGAGTAGTACACAATCATACTTACATTTATTTATCATGCTCGGAGATAGAGGTCCACTCATCTCCAAAGGTCCAAGCATTGAACCTCTTGGTCTATTACTTGTATAACAAGGCACCAACTTATCCCCAAAGGTCTAGAGTTGAGTCATTGTATTCATTTCTTTTGAAATAGAGCCCATGTAGTCAAAATTTTGAACCTGGAAGCTCTAATACCACTCTATAACATACCCCATACTATCCTCAAGACATCTAAAGGTATAAGGAGGCAGTTACTATGATGACCCAACCTACAAAATTAAGTCATGGAAATGGGGTCTAATTTTTTTGATCTTTGTAAACTTTCTAAAAACCCAAAAGAAACTTTTACATTGCATTCATCTCATTGATACCTTCCTGATAACATAAATTTTACCTCCATCTGAGTTACAGATAAGGAGATATGGCCATTTAAAGTTTGGCCAATTACTCTCACCCACATCATCAACATTCTCCACGTGGCATCCATGTCTCGTTCTCTACGGTGCCTACATGGTTTCTCTACCACCACAGACGAGTCCATGTTTAAGATCATAATCATGGATGTCCTCATGATCATGTGGTCAGCCTTAACCACAAATTACAAAAGTGAAAACATGCATCAGGGCCCAAACCTGAATTGGATGAACCTAATCTGGTTGGCCCTATTGACTGCCCCACTAAACTAGACCATTGACCTCAAATCATTCCCAACTTCGCTACCTGAACCTCACATTTTTCCTGATTGGACCAACCCTTGTCTTGGCGGGACCCATCGAATAATTTTTAATATGTTTGTAAGTGTTCCAACACTTAAAACTCTTCTGAAAAGTTTCCTCTTAGGCTGAATTCACTTGCACTTTTGTAATTCGACCCGCGGCTACAAGATTTTTCCTTGTCCAAGATAAAAACATGGGTCATGGTCCATGCACAAACAAACCCATATGACCTTCTTAGACGCAAAAGATTCATTTTTCTCACACTTATCCACCAACCTCACTTTCTAAGGAACATCGAGAATTCTTCCCAGAATTCACCGATTTATTGCTATTCCCCGAAGTATAACATTTTCTTCTTAAAATACACAAGCAACATGCCTATAAATATGAAAATAAATTATGGGGTAAACAACCAATTGCCAAGCACATGAACATGAATAATAATATTCATTAATAACAACTCAATATCATAAAGTGTAGAATGGAGAATTGCAATAATATATACTAGAAATCATAAACACAAATGAAATGAGCCGAGAGATTCAATATCTCTTAGATTTGGACATTCAGGATATTCAAGCTCACTATGAAATTATATGAACACACTATTCTTTAGAAACAAAGTGCACCATGCTCGACTAGATAAGATTAGTGGAAACAATTCAAACAGTTGACTTACCTCGACTACATAAAGTCAGTCAAAATGACCCAAACTAGTCAACTTACCTCAACTAGATAAGGCCAGTAGAAATGACTCAAACCAGTTCAATTACCTTGACTAAATAGAACTAGTCGAAATGACCCAAACTCGTCAACTTACCTCGAGTAAAAAATACTTTTCAAAAATACCTAAATCAATCAAATTACCTCGACTAGATAATATCAATCAAAATGACTCAAACCAATAGACTTTAAGTATACATCTATGTATGTTCACATTAAACAGATACCTTGCTTGGCTATATTCATATTTATATACCTATAGATGAGCTATCTCTTCTAAGCTTACAGGTTCTAAACCAAGTTTGAATAGCTAGATCATTTATAGTCCAAGCCTTCTTATAATTTACATAGAGATTTACCATCTCTAAATACACATAATTTAACAGAAATTTCGAGACCATAATAAACATGAGAAATTAAACCATTCCAAAAACATGCAAGAATTCAACATTTCTCATTCATACAAGAATAACTCATTCCTCCACATGAATAAGGCCATTATTAATTAACATATTAAACAAGTGTAAACCATCCAATGCATCTTGACAAACTGAAAATTAGGAAGAACCACTAGCATCAACTCATTCTATACATATACATACAAAGGAAAGAATAAAATCCTTTTTCAACAAGAATATATGTTTACCTCTTAATAACATTGGAATTCAATGTTCCACATTGTTCTCACAAGATAATAATGTCGTTCCTCAACATTATTATGAATATTAAACAGACATAGAAGTTTAAAACACTTCCCAAGGATCACACCAAATATTAACACCAAAGATTAACATTACAGGCATCAATGTTCCTCAACTTTAACGCACATGTACCATTAATCAAGAAGTATATAGGACATTTTCACTCTATAATCGTATAGGAATCCAAGTTCCACACATCCATAATGGATTTTAAATAGCACAACAAGCACACATATAAAATCCACTTGCACATAGAGTAAACCAACACTTATCTTATGATGAAGAACCTCGAAACTGAGATTGGGACTCTAACTCTCCACCCAGCCTTAAATAAGCTGCAACCAACCTTACTTGAAACTGTCACCCTCGAGCTAGATTTCATAGTTTGAGGAAGGGAGCTTCTAACAATTTCAATATCACTAGGAATACATAGATCCTCTTGTCTCCACCCAACATTTAGGTGATTTAACACCATAGTTCCTCCACCCAAACTAGGCACGATGAGGTCACTGATACACTATTATTCTATAGTCTCATATGAAAATATCTCATATTTGCTTCTTCAATAATCCATTCTTGCTGCGCTCGAGCTCCTTCGCTTTGCATTATTTCCAAACCTTGCATAGTCTCTACTGTTCTTTTGCCGAGAATCCCCTCCTGAATACTATGTGTCTATCCTCTTTTCCTTTTGCATACTGTCCCAAGGGATCTCCCTGTTACCCCTTATCTTTTCCCCCTTCTGAAGAATGGCATCATTTTCTAAATACCCCCACTCTCTTTGTTGCAACCATTTGTGGTTTGCGTGGCGTACATTCATTGTCACCTATGTTTCCAATGCAACCATGGTGGTTCTAGCATTATGAGTGGCGATGGGATGGTGCCAACTCCCCCTTCCACCTTCATGTTGGTTAGATTCATACTCTTCCTGAACTCTGCCAAGACGATCTATCATCCTTCCCTTTTTTTCCATATGCTTTGTGAATTTTTCCAAGTCGTAGCTCCTTCATGCTCTTATCCAAGTAAATGAATGCATGTAGTTAGCCCCATTAAGGCCATCGACCAACCCATCAATGATATTAATAACTACTTCCTTAGTCTTGCCTCCTCAAGCGTTGAAATCTGTGTTCCATATCAACCTTATATATATGCAACAATATTGTAATGCTTGTAAGAGGGGGAATTTCCCCAAAAGGGAATGTCACAAACTCCTCCCCCTTGGAGGAACACCATCCTCGGTGTTCTAATCCTGAACATAATACAAAAACATTCTTAGTCCCAACATAACTATTGGAGCTTGATAAGTACAAATCAATTTATAATTATAATCCACATATACATTTACTCACCCAACAACTAAATAGACATTAAAAATTTCATTGGATCAACCACTTTCTATGGATCCTTGAAGTTTTCCTAGTGATTTTTCCACACCTAATTCAACTTGCTAGATCAACTCCATGTTCCAACGTTTCTTTCCCTTGCGCTCTTCTTGCTTCAACAAATAGTTCTCAGACCATTGTTTCCAAAAACACCCCCAATGTGATTATGATACCAATCAGCCATGGTCGTGACCCATTTAAACCAATTTATTTTCCGACATCCCCTTCTCTTCTTCTTAGTCCCTTAGATGACCTTGTCCCCCCTTTTTCAGCTACTCACCTTCCAGGTTCAGGGATCCCCTTCTCTACTTCTTAGTCACTCAGGTGATCTATTCCTTGGAAAGGATTCCTTGCATCAGAAGGATTTCATAACCAAGATAGGTCCCTGCCTCAACACTTTCATATTGTTCATAGCATGCTTCATGGAAATGAATGGGCACCATCGGGTTCTAGTGTCCCATAATGGCCATGTTCCTGAAATATCTTACCAGTGTACTATCTATATTTTAATTCATTTGTTGTTGCTACTGGTTACCTTGAAACTAACTCCATCCACCCAAAACGGGAAATTTCATGCTTTCCTACATCATAGCATATAAATCTCCATGAGTTTCATCATAAATAAATTGCAATAATCTAAATCCTACATCATTAACAACTTATCCATGAGGTGACAATTGCATTTTTTTTTTTTTGTCACCACAAGTCAAATTATCTCATAAATCAAACTATTAATCATAAATCAAAATATCACATTGTGTTCCTGGTTTTCCAATTTCATGAAATCAAAAGAAATACTGACTCTTATCTTTGAGTTTCTATTTGCTTCTTTATTTACACACACTAGATTGGTTGCCAAACCTGACAAGCATCTAGCGGGATTTTATCTTCCCATACACACACTCGATCGATTTCCCAACCTAGAAAACACCTAATTCCTTCTTTTCTCTTCGACCATGTACACACACTGGATTGATTTCCAAACCCGGTAAGCATCTAGTACCTTGTATTCTATTCTCTTAGACCTCGTAGACACACTGGATTGGTTTCCGAACCCGATAACCACCCAATGGTGGATATATATATGTATCTATATATATTTTATTTCTATATTATAATATATATATATATTTATATATATATATAATATTTATAATTATATATATAATATATATATATATATATATTTATAAGCTCCGTTGAATATGGGCACTACCAATATAGATAATATTTTATCATAGGTGTATCCCACACCTTCACAGGCCCAGACAGTGCCATACCCTCTTGCCCCAAACACATTACATAACACACACACATATACACACAGTACAACACAATGTATTGTTGGCTTGCTGGGGCCTGACCCAGGTTTAGAGTTAATTAGCCAAACAAATCCCTGTACTACTAGCCCTTTCCGCAATAGTCCGCGGAGTGTGGACTGAGGTCTCACCCAAAGTAGTACGGGATGGTGCTAGAACCAGGTTTCTACACCCAGGAGATGTCTGATAAGTTCAACTGGCCTTTGTTTGTCCCTGCGCACAGGTTGCTTCACGCATTTTCCCGTTCCCCGCGGCCTGGTATATTGCCTTCGCGCATCCCTACCTAGGGGTTGTGCACCACGCTCTGAGCTATTACCCAAGGTTTTGCTTATGTTCCAATATTAGTTACTTATCTTCGCCTACTTAAATGTATTAAGTTATACTTAACAATATGAAACATTCATATAGGTTCGTGCAGTAAGTAAACAATATAATCGTAAATTATATTCAACCATGTATTAAACCAGAGAAAGATACACAAAATTATAGCAAAACTTCTCTCTATTGATTCTTCCAATGATTACAGACTCAAATTGCCCTGTGCACTCAGCTACAGGGGTCCGCGCACTCGACTGCAGACTACTAGGCCTCTGCACACTTAGCTGCAGAGCCTTCTCCTACTCTACGACCCACAGACACACTTTACACTTCGACTCAATCACTTAGACTTCTCATTCTTCTCATCTCTCTTCGTCATTAGTTATCTTTTACACTTAGAGCCCCGCTATATTTATACAATCCCATGGGCCACGGACCATGGGTAGGTCTATCCAGTCGACATTACATTACAAAACTAGGGCGGCCAACCTTGTGACTCTATCATACTTTCGAGCCTCGCGCCCATAATTCACGGAGCTTTTATAACACGATTTGGTCAAAACTTGGGCTTTAAGCCCCAAAACATGCCTTGGGGGGATTCCATGCACAACAGGCCCCCAACACAAACATCGTGACTCACCCTCAAGTCACTCTGTCAACACAAAGATCTTTGCACAGAGTCCCTCCAACTGTTCTCGAACTGCAGCAAGGTCAGAAGCGCATTGAGCTACTGCTTGCTGGATCTACTGCATACATTGTTCCAAGACCTCTGTGTTAGAACTACTTCTCTGCATCTGTGTTGGTAGATCCTACATTTGTTTATAATCCCGTGCCTTTGTATAGATCCTTGGAGCACGAAGACTGTGCTTCTACCGGTTAGTCAGATAGCCGGGCCACCCATGTAGGGCTTGAAGCAGCTGCCATTCACTTTTCCTAGGAAAGGCCCTCCTTTTAGTTTGACTAGTTGTATCGTGCCTCCATCTATGACCTCCTTAACAATGTATGGTCCTAGCCAATGCATTCTGAACTTTTCTAGGAATTTACCAAACTTACTGTCATACAATAGCACTAAATCATTTACCTTGAAGGTGCACAAATTAATATGGCGATCGTGCCAGGCCTTCTCACGCTGCTTTTGCACTTATTGATGAAAGCCATCCAAGAACTATTCCTCCTCAAGTTCTTTCAATTGCGCAAGTATTTCTTCTAGGGCTTCACGATCCATCAAACCTGTAAGCGCTGCTATGCATAGACTAGGGACAATATACTCCATTGGCATGACAACTTCCACGCCATAAACTAACTGGAAAGGTGTTTGTCCCATCAGTTTCTTGCATGTTGTCCTATAAGCCCATAGTACTGCAGGTACACGCAGGTCCCAATCACTCCACTGTGCATTGCATACTTTGGTTAGCACAGTCCCCAATATTTTGTTGAATGCTTCTACTGTCCCATTGGCTTGTGGGTGACACAATGTACTTGTATAATGATACACCTAGAACTCTTATGTTAGCGAGCTGATGGTTTCATTCAGGAAATGTGTACCATGATCACTCATTAAGATTTTTGGACAGCCAAATCGAGTCAACATGTGTTCAAACAAAAAATTTGCAGCCATGGCACCCATGCAGTCTTTGACCGGCTGCGCTTTTTCCCAACGAGTCAGGTGCTCTATCGCAGTGATAATGTATCACACACCCATTTTTCCATGAGGTTTGATAGGTCCAACAAAGTCGATTGTCCATTTTTTGAAGGGTTGCAGCGTCAATTGTGGATTCAAAGGCATCTCGTCCCTACGCGATGGTTTACCTGTCCTCTGACATATATCACGGGCCTTACAATGTGCTTTTAAATCCTAGTGAAGGGCTGGCCACCACAACCTAGCACGGAGAATCTTTTGCACGGTTGCTCGTCCGACATAGTGTCCTCCTACAACACGCCCATGTGCTTCTGCGAGGATCTAACTTCATTCAAATTCAGGTACGTACCTTCGTAGTATCTCATCATTCCCCATTTTGTACAGGTACCCCGTGATGACAAAAAATTCAGCTGCGTGTACCACCAGTTCCTTCTTTTGCTGGACATAGTATTCCTTTGGTGCAATCCCTGTTGTCAAAAAGTGGATTATATCTTCAAAGTGTCCTTCTGCTACGTGCATAACAAAGAGCTGTGGATCAGGTAATCCTTCCTTGAAACTAGTAGGTTCCTCACCCATCTTAATACGCGATACGTGATCCGGTCCTGCGTTCAGGTGTCGAGTCTTTACCACGACCTCAAAGT
>APFE030463915.1:0-25839 GCA_000404065.3 Pinus taeda | reverse complement strand
CCATTGGCACAGTGATTTGGTCATAGCTTTTGATGAACTTCCTGTAGTACCCCGTATGTCCCAAGGTAGCACGCAGCTGTTTAACACTGATGTAGGAGCATGAGACCTAGAGGGAAAATACTTCAAACTTATTCCAAAAATACAAAAAAATCTACAAGCAAAGGAGTGGGATCCTTTAGCCATCAATTTCCATGTTTTCTAGTTTAGCATAGAGATAGAATCTAGGAATAAATCATGATGTAATAAATGTTAAAATGTTAAGCCATAGTGGAGATTATAGAGGAGAATACCTCGTTGAACAGATAGGATTAGTTAGGCATAGTGGAGGTTCTTGAGGAGCATGTCTCACAGAACTAATAATTGTATTAAATTAAGGCTCTGTTTTAGGATCTAGTTGTTAATACGAACCAATACATATGTAAGTTTGATGTTGTTGTAAAGGGATTTTCACCGAGTGTGTTTATGCCGTATTGCTAAAGAAAGGAGCATATATCTTTATGTATTGGTCGATCCCAGAGAACTTGTGCTCTCCAAAACCCTTTTTATGCATATGAATGACTGTTTGTCTGTAAATCTGGTATTTTGTGTGTATTCGACTTTGCTTTTCTTCTGAGTCTTTATAATAGTGTTTTGGCCTTGTTTTCCAACTAATATTTTGATTTAAGCCTTTAGAGTGGTTTTCATTTATATCGACATGCCCTGTTTCCCTTATATGCCTTGTTGAGTTTCGTAGGCAGAAACCCTGTTTTACACTAGAAAACTGTGAAAAACCTTAGCTGGAATTGAGTTCCGGACTTGAAATCTTATTGTACCTGGCTTATACCCATATCGGGTCCGAACCCAATGTCGCGTCACAGAACTACAGTGGAGAGGAACTGACCTTAGGAACTGCCAAAGTTTGAAGTATGATGCTCGGATCTGAAATAATATAGAGGAGGGTTTGATAACTTATCGGGTCCGTGAGTGTATCGTATTGCAAGTCTCAACGGGAAGCACTTAGCGAGGGTGTATTGGAATCGCCAATTGCAATTTCTGATAACACTATAGTACTATCACATCAGGTTTAGTGGGGTGTTATGTCTTGACCGTTCCATGTGGAATCGCCGATAGGACCCCACTGATAGTGTATTCCATTTTTTTGAAGTAAAGCCCCGCCGATAGTGTAATTGTGCATTAACGCTTCCCTTTGGGAAAATCCTGCTGATAGTGTATTTTGTGTGAAATAGCACTACAACAATAAAACTCTGCCGATAGTGCATTTCCATGTATAATCACATTATGGTAATTTACAACCACCGATAATGTTTTTTGTGCCAAGCTGTGTTATAGTTGTTCGAAAGCCCGTCGAGAGTGTATTTCGTAATTCACATGGAATTACAACTCCAATAAAAGAAAAGAGGCTCTGTGGTGTAAATTGTTTCCGATAACAAGGATTGGGGTGATTAAGGGGAAAAGAGTGATAATAGCGGCCAAAAAGGAAAATTTATGAACAATCAGCCTAGAAATAGATGACTGATACTCCAGTGAGAGAAGAAGAAGGAACTCCATTAGACTTAGAGGAAATTGTTTAAGGATTTGCAAGATTGTCTATATCACCTGCACCCAGGCCACCATTAGTGGTATCAGAGCAACCTTTTGACACTGAATTGAATCTCAAAAGTGGAAGAAGGAAAGTTAATATGGATTTCAGAGTTTGAAGAGGACATGGTAGAAGAGGATGGCCAGTTGCAAATGCTAAAGTGATGGAAGCTGTGCAATAGATGTAGGCAAGATTAGAGGCATTAATAGCAAGAAGAAATATAGATGAAGGGGATGTTAGTGAGCCAGGGGTTGAAGTTGAAGGAGAGGAGGAAGCTGTAGCAATTACTCCTGAGATGATATTCTACCAGTCAGTGTTGAGATCCACAACTAGGCCAAAGACTGAGGTTTCAATATATGAATGAGGACTAAGTCTAGAAGAATTGATAGACTGGATTAATGGCATGGAGAAATTATTTGACTATGAAGAAATAGAAGATGAGAAGAAATTAAAGTTTGCTGTCACCAAGCTAAAAGGCCATGCAACACTTTGGTGGGATGAAGTGCAAGTGGAAAGAAAGAGACTTGGCAAGCAACCTATCAAAAATTGGAGCAGGATGGTAGCAAAACTAAGAGCTAAGTTTCTACCAAGTAATTATCAGTAAACCTTGTTCAGACAGATGCAGAATCTTAGACAAAGGTCTATAATAGTGAAAGAATACATAGGGGAATTCTATAAGGTAAGCATAAGAGCGGGACAAACTCAGGATATAGATGAGAAGGTGGCTAGATATGTGAATGGTTTTAGGATGGACATTCAAGATGAAATAAGTATACTGTCTCCTAAAATAGTAGAGGAAGCTTATCAGATGGTATTGAAATCTGAAGAAAAATTCGTGAGGAAGTAGTCTGCCTGAGGGAGAGGTACTTTCCGAGGAAGGGGAAGTCAAGGTGGTAGAGGAAGATCTAAAACACCTAAAGATGGAGCTTGCGGTAGCTCAACCTAGCATGGTGATGCAAGTGGCAGAGGGATTTTTTCAAGAGGAAGAGGAGGCAGAGGAAAAGGAAGAGAAGTAAGATGTTATAGATGTAGCAAACTGGGACACATATCTTTTCAATGCCCAGAGAATGCAGGAACAAGTAAGAGGAATGCAATTGTTGCTCAAGTTGAGGGAGAAGCAACAACACCGGCAGTGGCAGAAGAAGAAAATAAACTAGAGAGAGGAGAATCTTTGGTAATCAATAAAGTTTTGCTGAAGCCAGAAAAGGAGATAGCTGAACCATCACAAAGAAAGACTTTGTTCAGAACTGTGTGTAAGGTTCAAGGGAAATGCTGTCAGATGATCATTGATGGTGGCAACACTGATAATTTGGTCTCTACAGAAGTGGTGGAGAAATTGAAGCTGAAGACAATCAAACATCCAACACCTTACAAGGTGTCATGGTTACAAAAGGGACATTAGCTATTAGTGAATGAATAGTGTGAAGTAGAGTTACAATTGGGAAAATATAAGGACAAAATTGTACCTGAAAAGAAACAACTACAAGTTTGGTAAAGATGGTATAAATCATATGTTGCTCCCTATGAAAGAAGAAGATGCATCAGGAAAGAAGACTGATCCAAAAACTCTGTTACTGGGAGGAAAGGAATACTTGCAACAAATTGAAGAGAATGAGGTAAATTTTGCTGTAATTTGCAAGCCCAAGGTAACAATGACTTCCACTAAAGTTTCTGATTTACCCATTGAAATTCAAGAAATGTTGGACAACTATTGTGATATCATTGTTGATGGTTTGCCGAATGAGTTGCCACCCATTAGAAGAATCAACCATCATATAGATTTGATTCCTGGAGAAAATCTACCTAACAAAGCAGCTTACAGAATGAATCCTACAGAAAATGAAGAGGTTAGGAAGCAAGTGCAAGAACTGCTTCATAAAGGGTTGATCAGAGAAAGCTTAAGTCTTTATGCAGTACCAACATTGTTGAGTCCAAAGAAAGATTTAATGGATTGAAGATTTAATGGATTGCTTGAGTGGAGCAAAGTATTTTTCAAAACTAGATCTTAAAAGTGGGTATCATCAGATAAGGATAAGAGAAGGGGATGAGTGGAAAACTACCTTTAAGACAAATGAGGGATTGTATGAGTGGAGAGTAATGCCTTTTTGGTTTTCAAATGCACCAAGTACGTTTATAAGACTCATGAATGAAGTTCTTAAATAGTTTATTGGTAAATTTGTAATAGTATATCTGGACGATATATTAGTCTACAAAAGGACTAAGGAGGAGCACATGAGACATATGAATTATGTCTTACAAAGGATACAATAAGAGAAATTATTGCTGAATTTGAAGAAGTGTTCATTCATAAAAGAAGAGCTAGTGTACTTGGGTTTTGTTATTTATGCTAAAGGGCTAAAGATGGATCCAAAGAAGATCAAGGCAATCATGGAGTGGCCTTCACCTACAAGTGTTTTTGATGTAAGAAGTTTTCATGGTCTTGCTAGTTTTTATAGAAAATTCATAAATAATTTTAATAAGATCAACGCACCTATTATTGAGAGCATAAAGAAGGATAAACAACCATTTAGATGGACTGCTGAAGCATAAAATAATTTTCAGCCATTGAAGAAGAAAATCACTAAAAAACCTATTTTGGTTCTACCTGATTTTAGTAAGCCTTTCCAAAGGAAGTGTGATGCTAGCGGAGAAGCTATTGGAGGTGTTTTAAGTCAGGAAGATAGACCTATAGCTTATTGTAGTGAAAAGCTGAATGATTCCAAAAAGAAGTATTCTTCTTATGATAAGGACTTCTACGTAGTTGTGCAGTCATTGAAGAAGTGGAGACATTATTTAATGTCAAAGGAATTCATACTTTATTCAGATAACCATGCACTACAATATATTATGCAACAACCAAATCTTAGCTAGGAACATGCTAAATGGGTAGAGTATCTTCAAGGTTTCCATTTTGTCTTAAAACATATAAATGGTCAATCAAATAAAGTTGTAGATGCCTTAAGGAGGAGAAACGTATACTTCAAGAAAGTCAAATTCAAGTGTTAGGTTTTAATTTTCTTAAAGAATTTTATGAGACAGATTCAAATTTTAAAGGGGCATTTCAAACTTGTAAGAATCCTGTTTTGATGGATAAGAGAAAATGGTTGGATTATTTCTTACAAGATGGACTATTGTTTAAGAGAAATCAGCTGTGCATACCAAACTGTTCTATGAGGGAGAATTTAATCAAAGAAAAACATAGGGAGGACTTGCAGGACATTTTGGTATAGAGAAGACTTATGAACAGTTGAACAGATTTTATTTCTGGCCAAAAATGAGATTTGATGTGGAAAAGTATGTGAGAACTTGTACAATCTATCAATATGCAAAGGGAAGAAGCCAAAACATGGGTTTGTATGTTCCATTACCAATTCCAAATAGACCTTGGGATATGGTAAGTATGGATTTTGTTTTGGGCTTACCAAAGACTCAAAGGGGTAACGATTCAATTGTTGTTGTAGTGGACAAATTTTCAAAAATGGCACATTTTATTCCATGTTATAAAACTAGTGATGCTACTCACATTGCTAATTTGTTTTTCAAGGAGATAGTAAGATTGCATGAGTTTCCTAAGAGTATTGTCTCAGACAGAGATTCCAAATTTTTTGGACATTTTTGGAGGACATTATGGAAGAAGTTGGGAACTAAACTGAGTTTCAGTTCTGCCTATCATCCACAGACTGATGGACAGACTGAAGTTGTGAACATGAGTTTGGGCAATATTTTAAGGAGTCTTACTGCAGAACATCCAAAACAGTGGGATCAAGTATTGGCACAAGCTATATATGCATATAATGACTCACCTAACAGGAGTACAGGACAAAGTCCATTCCATATTGTTTGTGGAAAGCACCCAAGAGGAGTATCTGAGTTAAGGAACTTGGGAAGAGATAAGATGAGAGGTGCAGAGGGAGAAGATTTTGCTTCAGAAATACAAGCAATACATGAACAAGTGAAACAATAGTTGTAGGATAGCAACATCAAGTACAAGACCAGAGTAGACATGAGAAGAAGAGAGGTGAACTTCGAAGTTGGAGACTTGGTTTTAACACACTTCAGAAAGGAAAGATTTCCAAAAGGGAGTATAGTAAATTAAAGTTCAAGAAAATTGGACCATGCAGGGTACTAAGGAAGTTTTCTGCAAATTCCTATGAAATTGAATTACCCCCTAATGTCAGAATATCTCCAATTTTCAATGTTGCAGACTTGTACAAGTATGAAGGTGAAACTACAGATGATACAACACAAGATCAAGAGACGCAAGAGATTGACTGGGTAAAACAGTTACCTACAACAAGAGAGTTACTACCAGAAAGGATTTTGGACAAGAAAATGTTCAAGAAAACTAGAGGACATGAGTACTTTCAGTATTTGGTTAAATGGAAATATCAACCAATTGCTGAAGCTAATTGGGTAACATAAAGCATGCTACAGAAGCTGTGCAGTTCTGTAGAAGAGCTCATGGACAGGAGCCCATGAATAATTTTGTCCTCAGGAGTCTGATGCAGGAGCATGAGACCTAGAGGGAAAAGACTTCAAACTTATTCCAAAAATACAAAAAAATCTACAAGCAAATGAGTGGGATCCTTTAGCCATTAATTTCCATGTTTTCTAGTTTAGCATAGAGATAGAATCTAGGAATAAATCATGATGTAATAACTGTTAAAATGTTAAGCCATAGTGGAGATTCTCGAGCAGAATACCTCATTGAACAGATAGGATTTGTTAGGTATAGTGGAGATTCTCGAGGAGCATGTCTCGCAGAACTGATAGTGGTATTAAATTAAGCCTCTGTTTTAGGATCTTGTTGTTAATATGAACCAGTACATATGTAAGTTTGATGCTGTTGTAAAGGGATTTTGACCGAATGTGTTTATGCCATATTGCTAAAGAAAGGAGCAGATATCTCTGTGTATTGGGCGATCCCAGAGAACTTGTAATCTCCGAAACCCTTTTTATGCATTTGAACGACTGTTTGCATGTAAATTTGGTATTTTGCGTGTATTCAACTTTGATTTTCTTCTGAGTCTTTATAACAGTGTTTTGGCATTGTTTTCCAACTAATATTTCGATTTAAGCCTTTGGAGTGGTTTTCCTTTATATCGTCATGCCCTGTTTCCCTTATATGCATTGTTGAATTTCGCAAGTGGAAACTCTATTTTACACTGGAAAACTGCGAAAAACCTTAGCTGGAATTGAGTTCCAGACTTGAAATCTTATTGTACCTGGCTTATACCCATATCGGGTCTGACCCCAATATCGCGTCAGAGAACTACATTGGAGAGGAATTGACCTTAGGAACCGCCGAATTTTGAAGTGCGATGTTCGGATCCGAAATACTATAGAGGAGGGTTTGATAACTTATCGGGTCCACGAGTGTATCGCATCGCAAGTCTCAACCCAAAGCACTTAGCGAGGGTGTATTGGAATTGCCGATTGCAATTACCGATAACACTACAGTACTATCACATCAGGTTTAGTGGGGTGTTATGTATTGACCGTTCCACGTGGAATCGTTGATAGGACCCCACCGATAGTGTATTCCATTTTTATGAAGTAAAGCCCCGTCGATAGTGTAATTGTGTATTAACGATTCCCTTTGGGAAAATCCTGCTGATAGTGTATTTTCATGTGAAATAGCACTACAACAATACAAATTTTCCGATAGTGCATTTCCATGTATAATCGCATTATGGTGATTTAAAACCGCCAATAGCGTATTTTGTGCCAAACTGTGTTATAGTCGTTCAAAAGCCCGCCGAGAGTGTATTTCGTAATTCCCATGGAATTACAACTCCGATAAAAGAAAGGAGGCTCTGTGGTGTAAATTATTCTCAATAACAAGGATTGGGGTGATTAGGGGGAACGAGTGATAATAGCAGCCAAAAAGGAAAATTTATGAATAATCAACCTAGAAATAGATGCCTGATACTCCGATGAGAGAAGAAGAAGGAACTCCATCAGACTTAGAGGAAATTCTTTTAGGATTTGCAAGATTTCCTATATCAACTGCACCCAGGCCACCACATTGCACGGTGCTTCCAAATTCAGAATTACTGTAATCTTCACGGGGTCTACCATGAGGCCCTCTTTGCGGACCACATGTCCCAACAGGTTCCCAAAGGGAACGAGGAACATACACTTTTTAAGGTTCAACATGATTTGGTGTCGTCGGCAAGTATCCAACATCAAAACTAAGCTTGCTACATGGTGCTTAACTAATCCAAATACAATCTAATCATCCAGATAGACCTCCAAGAACTTGCGGATATATTATTTGAATGCAGCAACAACTATGCGCGAAAAGATGGCTGGCACATTCTTTAACCCAAACGACATGACGATGTATTGAAAACAACCCCACTCAGTTGTGAAGGTGGTCTTGTTCCTATCTTCTGGTGCGATTTTGATCTAGTGGTACCCTGAGAACCCATCCGTGAAAGAATATGCTTCTTACCCACCGACATTGTCCAATACTTCATCTGTGAATGGGGTCGGGAATGGGTCATGCACACAGGCATCATTCAATTTCCCGAGATCCACACATATTCTTATCTCACCCTTTTGCTTCTTCTCTTGCACTACCATAGGGCTTACCCAGTCGAATTCTTCCATCGGCTCGATAATTCCAATTGCGAGCATTTTGTTTAATTCTACGTAGACCTTTTCCTTGTACTTTGGATTCAAGTGGTAAGGCCTCTACTTAACCGGCTTCCTGTTGGGTTTTAGGGTGATCTTCATCATCCCTAAATCACCAACGATCTCCTTTAAATCCATGATCTTGGTCAAGAATGAGTCTTGGTACTCCCAGAGTAACTTAGAGACCTTATCCACTGTGGCATCATCCTAGTAGTCACTGAGCGTTGCATACTTTGGTTCGTCCTTCGTACCGATGTTCACCTACTTTGTTTTTATTAGCGTGGTAATGTCAGGGTCTTCAATCAATGGTCCTTGAACCTCATGACAACCTTCAATTTCTGGAATGTTAACTTTTCGCGGATCTTCGTCATCTTCTTCAATGTTTACTTTGTAACACTTCAACTCGCAGCTTAGCTGGGTCGCCCATTCAGGCTGAAGCACTTCCATTGGTTCCTGGGGTATTTTAAAGATAGCTACATTTACTGCTTGTAGCGCATCATCGACAATATCCCACCAACGATCCTCAAAGATGAATTTTAACAGGAATCCTTCATGCAAGATATACCATTCGTTTGTGCCATGGCGGAGCTTTATCTCTATATACCAATTCATGGGTATAATATCTAGAGTATCGCAGAATAGGTGCACCCACTCAGGTTGTGGCTCTTCTGCATATAACTTTTTCCATTTTGTGAGGTGTGCACGTGGATCATCCCATCTTTCGTACTTGTCTTTCAATCGCATCTGAGGCTTCCCAAACCACATGCGCATCATCCCTTTGCATTCGCGCCAGTCCTCAAACTTATTTGGTGCGTACCCCACCATATTGTGGGCATAGCTCTCAGTACCCATTTTAGAGCATCGAAACACTGTTGTTCCGGTACTTCTCTTTCAAATTTGTTCAGGAAGTCATCCACCTTGCTCCACTTGTCATACGTAGGTAGATATCTTACCTCCGTTGCTACGCAATGCAGCGATCTCATCATCATGTTATAGTTGAGCGTGGTTACTTCGTGTAACTGGTTCTGCCATTGTTTTATGTCTTCATCAGAATCTGATGTACAGGAGCTTTCACACTCCCATGAGATCCGACCATCCATGGTTGGATTTACCCAGTCTTGCTCGAGCACAGTTATCTTGTAGATGTAGTCTAGATCATTGTCACTGTCGTAGTCATGCACTGGCTCTGTGTAACGCAATCCTTCCGCAGGGTCAAATGGTAACACTACGCGCAATGAATTTTTCTCAAAAATCATTTTGCGCTTCTTTAGATTTATCACTCCATTCATGTCAGTGGCCCAATCTATTCCCAGTAGCGCGGGCTAGGGATTGCTGTCATGAGAAATCTATATCACTTTGAAATCTACTAGCACACTTGCTCCTTCGATATCTACTATGATTCCCTACAATCTCCCCATAGGCAGGATGTTTTGTTGGTTTTCCATTCATAGTTGGATAGAAGACCATTGCAATGCAGGCCTGCCCATGCACTCCCATGTCTGTTTTGGTAGGACGTTCGCGTCCAATCCTAGATCCAAAATCACTTGATCCATCTAATATTCCCTGTTCTGCGCGGTCAATCTCATCTCCCTTCCTATTCACGTTGTATGCTTCCCGAGCTTCCGAACTACATGCGGTTCTCCTAGCACGTTCCTAGCACATCTAGTTATGAGTTCTTGCAGCCCCTTTACAGCCTTGTTATCGCGCAACAACTTCATGCATGTCTCTAAGAACGTAGTGAGCATCAATGGGTCCATTTCTGGATCTAGTCTATCTTTACTTCCTAAAGTGGAGGCATCCGCGAAACTCCTCTTAGCTTCTATGAAGGACTCCTTAGCATGATCCAAATCAAATTATGGTTCCTTCGTTGGAGCCTTGTGCACCTAGGTACTTTCTTTAGGCTGCTTTCCTTTGTCATCCTCTGTCGTAATACCACTCCGGAGCATGATATTTACATTAGGGATTTCCTCACGTGGCTCAGAACTCATCATTTGTAGGTCTTGAGTTGGGGGAGGCCGGAGTGATCCTTTGTCGCACAACCTCGTTATAAGTGTGGGATAGTCCTCTGTCTCATGGTCAAACTTCATACAATAAAAGAATGATGGTCTCATGGGGTTTGTACAATCATGGGAATAATGCCTTGGCCCTCTTCAATTGTAACATATCAGCTATCTGCAACCTCTTCCTGGTCCCATTCCACCTCGTCCTTTTCCGCACCCTTGAAATCCAGTGCACGCCATTCTCGTGTTTTGATCGAGGCGCCATGTTTCGACCTGAACTCTGTAGGTAGGAGTCTGGTCCATCATCAGTTCATAACTTCTACAGGTGCCTTCATCATGGCTTACTGACCTACATAAATTACATAACAACTGATGGGAATTCTGCGTATACTTCTGTAATAGATGGCAGTTATCTATAACATGCTTTCCTCCTATCTAAAAAATGGCACACCATAATGTAGGCGCCGCGCTTGGTCCTACTTTTGCCTCCGACCTCAATGGCATTGGTCCTACTCCTATGAGGTAATTCGTGAACACCGGGAAATGGTCCTTATCGTGCCCCTGGCCCTTGCACTTTACGCACCATACCTAGTTGTGCACTTCTAGATGATCCATCCTGTCTTGTTCCAAACTATGCATCTCAAGGCACAAGTTTTTCAACTGCATGTGAATCTGCTGGACTCCTAGGTTAGGATCTTATATCAAAGTCTCGTGCAGTCTCATTGTAACCTCTAAAGCCTCAGCCTGAGTGGTTAGTCTTTGTTGCGACAACGCTTTCCGTAGATGCAGCGTTAACAATGCTACAAACCATTCATGGTGTTTCCCATTTGTTAATGTCATGTTCGCTTCGCGAATTGTGCAGTCTAGTATTTGATCCAACTCCCATGAGGTTTCGCTTGGTAGCATTGTGATTTCCTTGAATCTAATGATCGACTGTGCCTTCAATTTTGGTATGCTAAATTACTTGTTTAGGTGTAGCTTGGATATCCATTATCCCCGCATTCAGATTGTCATTAGAATGCTTAATGTACCAGGTCAGCACGCAATCCTTCAGAGCACTGACCAACGTTTCCTTCTTTATATTTTCGTCCATAATACCCTGTGCGTCCCATAAAAATTTTACCATGAACCAAAATTGGTTTGGATCTTCATTCCCTACTCCCTTGAACACTGGTAGCTTTATCGCGCTAGCCATACTACTTCGCAGTGGTGGCGGCGGTGGGATGGGCGAAGTCGGGGGTGAAGACAGTGAAACTAGTGGTGGTGTGGGTAGGGGTGGTATGCGCATAATTCTTTGCCTTATCAGATTGATCAAATTTCTTGGAAAGACCTTCGCGAGCTCTTCTTCACCTCCTCGCGGAGGGAAAATAAAGGGGTTAGTCTCTAGTTCTGTACTACCTTCATTTTTGTAGATTCTCCCACTTCCCGTAGCCCCAAACATCAATTTATTTTCAAAACCCATTTTTTCACACAGTGGTATTTTAATCCAAGTGTTCAAAGATTTAATTTACTTACCTCGTGGTCCCTTGGAGAAGCGTCATTCTGCCTTGTTATAGTTGACTGAAGTATCTACCGCAAATTCAATGATGAATCCTCCTATGATTTGATCGAGCTAGTGCTTGACAGCGCGCACGATCTTATCTTCTGATACTTCTAGTCTACACACCAATTCTGGAGTCCACACAATAGGTTTTTTGAGTTTACACCTCCCTTGGCTATCTCCTAGCTTCACAATCAACTTGTACAACTCAGTGGGGAAGGATGCAAAGAAAATTTCATGGATCTACATATATAAGTAGTAGTCTAACCACTCTTCCTTTGATAGTCACGGATTCCTGTTTTCCTATGCCGCGAACTAGTGAATCTTCCTATCCAACCAATCTTAAATTCCTTTCTTTGTCATATTCCAGTGATACGACATCATACATCTCTATGCAGATCCTAGTCCTAGCAATGGAAGCATTTGTTGGCTTGTTGGGGCCTGACCTAGGTTCAAAGTTAATTAGCCAAACAAATCCTGGTACTATTGGCCCTTTTGACAATAGTCTGCGGAGCGCGGACTGAGGTCTCAGCCAAAGTAGTTTGGGAGGGTGCTAGAACCAGGTTTTCGTACCATGGAGATGTCTGATGAGTTCAACTGGTCCTTTGCTTGTCCTTGCACACAGGTTGCTTCATGCGCTTTCCCATTCCTTGTGGCCAGGTATACTGCCTTCGCGCAGCCCTACCCAGGGGTTGTGTGCTGTGCTCTGAGCTATTACCCAAGGTCTTGCTTATGTTCCAATATTAGTTACTTATCTTCACCTACTTAAATGTCTTAAGTTATACTTAAGAATATAAAACATTCATACAGGTTCGTGCAGTAAGTAAACAATATACTCATAAATTATATTCCACCATGTATTAAACCAAAGAAAGATACACAAAATTATATAAAAAATTCTCTTTATTCATTCTTCCAACAATTACAGACTCGACTTGCCCTGCGCACTCAGCTGAAAGGGTCTGCGCACTCAGCTACGGACTACTAGGCCTCTACGCACTCAACTATAGAGCCTTCTCCTACTCTACGACCCACAGACACACTTTACACTTCGACCCAATCACTCAGACTTCTCATTCTTCTCATCTCTCTTCATCATTAGTTATCTCTTACACTTAGAGCCTCACTCTATTTATACAATCCCATGGTCCACGGACCATGGGTAGGTCTATCCATCTAACATTACATTACAAAACTAGGGCGGACAACCCTGTGACTCTATCATACTTTTGCGCCCCGCGCCCACAATTCGTGGAGCTTTTATAACAAGATTTGGTCAAAACTTGGGCTTTAAGCCCAAAAACATGCCTTGGGGGTATTCCATGCCCAACATGTATGAACAAATACGCATGATATGACACATGCACATATACATAAAGAATCAAGAGACTACATTATCTCTACTCTTGTAAACCAGGAAATTTTGCCTCTAGTAATTTATTTTATTTTATTTATTTCTCTTTCCATGCTTTTCTGTGTGCACCCTCAACCCAAATCCATGGTATATGGTTCCTTCTATTAGTATGAAATTTCTTGGAAGGTTTACCAAAAACACTTCACTTAAGTCATTGGTGACAAGTGACGCTAACAATAATTTGTGGTTGCTTACGCATCATATCTGTAATAATAAAATGAAAAAACCTACAACTAAAAGACATATGTGATCCAAAATAGCAAACAACAATATATATCCAATTTAATAACCCAATATGGAAATACTTTAAAATGAATAATAATATTTATTGATAAAACTTGGTGAAGGAGATCTACAAAAAGGGTATCCAAATCTCCCTCTGTGGGACAAGTCCTTTGATGTCCTTGATGCTTCAGTAATTGATTCTCTCTTTCAGTATGTGAAAAACCCAAAAATTGTGTAGAACCCAAGTGGGAGCTCAGATGTAAGAAGACGATAATGATCATGGTGAAGAATGAATGGATAACCCTCTTATTTATAACAAAGTATTGGGTTGATCTAAAAAATGGAAAGTAATAAAATAATAATGACCAAATAAAGATCTAACCGTTAGGAATACTTTATGTCAGTGCAGGAGGTAACTCCTCAAATGAGATTATATTTATTCATTTAAGCTATTCATAGTTATATAAATGAGGGAGTGACTATTGAGTTTCATCTCCCAATGACTCTTCATTTTCTCTTATTAATTATTTACATTATTTACAATTTTTCACCCAAACCCTATGATTAGGTGTGAATATTCCCCCCCCTTAATATAAAGGGATGTTGGTGAGTCCAAGCATCGCTTTGAATCTTTCAAGATTTTCTCTTCCAAGCGCTTTGGTGAAGGTGTCTGCAATCTGCTCATTAGTGGAACAATGACGAAGATGGATTGTTTTGGCCTCGACATGATGTCGAATCAAATGATATTTTGTATTGATGTGCTTCATTCAATCATGGAACTTTGGGTTGTTGGCCAACTTTATTACAGAGGTATTGTAAATCATGAGTGGAGTCGAATGTACTTGTTTTACCTACAAATCTTCTATAATTTTCCCGAGCCACACAATTTCTTTTGTTGCTTCAAATTCTGCCACATATTCTGCCTCTGTTGTGGAATCTGCTGGAACTGATTATTTGCGTGATCTCTAGGAGACAACTCTTGATCCAAGACTCATAGCATAACCAAAAGTAGATACCCGAGTTTCTTTGTCTCCATCGAAGTCTAAATCAGAGTATCGAAGCAAGCTGAAGTCGCACACCTGTGTATACTTGAGTCCAAAGTCTTGAGTTCCCTTCAAGTACTTTAGAACTCTTTTTGCAGCAAACCAATGTCCCTCACAAATATTTTGCATAAACTTGGAGAGGATTCCAACAACAAACAAAATGTCTGGTCTGGTAGTAGTAAGGTAGTTGAGACTTCCTACAATCTGTCTATACTTTGTTTCATCCTCAAATTCTTTTCCTTCAGTGGATGTGAGCTTTAAGTTTTGTTCCATTGGAGTAGTTAGGGGATTGCATTCAACCATGCCAAACTTGTTCAACAGATCTCCAGTGTACTTATTTTGAGAAAGGAATATGGAGTTCGTATGTTGAGTTACTTCAATACCAAGATAGTAATGAACATAGCCAAATCAATCATTTCAAAACCTTTCCTCAATTTCTTCTTTATGGATGCCATGTAACTCTCATTGTTCCCTGTCATCAAAAGATCATCTACATATACCACAATATATACAATTGTTTTTCCAACTTTCTTGACAAATAAAGTTGCATCATCAAGATCATAATGTTTGAAATTCAGTTTTAGAAGATGCATAGTTAGTTTTTCATACCAGGCTCGCAGTGCTCGTTTGAGGCCATACAAGGATTTCACAAGTTTTCATACTTTATGTTCATGTCCTTTCACAACAAATCCTTCAGGCTGAAACATAAAAACATTCTCTTTTAGATGTCCATTCAAGAAATTAGTTTTTACATCCATTTGATGGACTTTCCAAATGTTCTGAGCTACTAGGGCAAAGAGTGTCCAGATGGTAGCCCATTTTTCCGTGTGGGCAAAAGTCTCCTCATAATCAACCCCTTCCTTCTGTGCAAAACCTTTTTCCACAAGCCTAGATTTGTGCTTGTCAAGTTAGCCATCAAATTTATACTTGTTCTTGTAGAGCCACTTACAGCCAATTGGTTTGGTTCCCAATGGGATCAACCAGCTTCCAAGTGCCATTCTTTATCAAGGCATCATACTCCTTTTGCATCGCTTCTTTCTATTCATCATGAGAAACGACTTCTTTGAAGGAAGTTGGTTCAAAATCTGTAGGCAAATTCAATTCACAATCATAAGAAACATCCAGATCAATAGGTGAATCCGAGTCATCCACATCACCTCCATTTTGTCGGGTTGATTTTCAAGTTACTGTCTTTCCAACCTCATCAAGCTGAACACTTTCAAGTGTATTTGTCAGCCACTTTGGGGGACCTTTCTAAGATGGTCCAGTTTGCTCAGCTGATTGAGTTGGGACTGAATCAAGATTGAGTCTCCCAATTATGTCAATCACATCAGTAAAAGTATCATCAATGTTTGGAGTTTCATGCGAGGGAGAGAGTGCTTCAGAAGAAGATTCCACATGTTGATCAAGTATAGGAATCCCCCCTTCAAAATGTGGAATCTGATTATCAAATTCTTGAAATGATTTTGCATTTGCAAACCTATCCAAGAGATCAAGTTGCCGCTCAACAACATTGTCAACTTTGGATGATTCAAGAAATATTACATCTCTAGATACAACAAACTTTTTATTGACTTCATCATAGAGATGATATGCTTTGGAGGTGTTTGAATACCCCAAGAAGATACATTTACGACTCCTTGAAACAAGTTTGTTTCTATGTACCTTTGGTATCAAGGAATAACAGGTGGAACCAAAGACCCTAAGATGCTTTACCGAAGGGATGTGCCCATACCACATTTCATAAGGAGTCTTGTTTCTAATAGCATTAGATGGGCATCTATTCTTTACATATACATCATATAGAACTGCATCAATCCAAAACATCAATTTTAAATTCTTGAAAAACATCATGGAGTGCACCATATTTAAGATTGTCCTATTCATTCTTTCAGTTGAACAACTTCAAGTCCAGAGTGTGAGTTATGGAGTTCCTTCAGTTTTTGTAAGGCTTCGAAAGGATTTGAAAATGGCGAAATATGGTGACTCACCTCTTCATTTACTGATTTTGAAAATCAAGGCATAAGCCTTGCTGTTATTATTTTCCCAAATGGTGAATTCTTTGTCTGAGGTAGGCTGTTCTGGTTCCTTGTCTCTGTCCAACACACACTCCTTTCCACAATTCATTAAAAATGAGAGTGTGTTTGATTTTCCGTGGCCATTCTGGATAGTTTTCCTTGCCAGTGAGAACCACTCCCACAATAGATATCAATGAATGCATTTTAAAAATCAGTGTACTGTAAAAAAAAAACTTCTGCTTCCAATATATAAAATTTTTCACTTTTGGTGTTAAAAAACCTACACTGTAATAGCAATATTCTGAAAAAAATGCAATTCTGTTAGCAATATGATAGAGGTATTATTGGGGGAGGGATTATATGGGGAAGGAGTTGTGTGGAGGAGGGGATATATGGGGGAGGCAGCGTATGAGGGGAGGTGTTAATTCCGTTTTAACACACAACTAATTGTTATATCCAGGATAAAAAATGCGCAGTGGGGAGCATTTTCTTTTTTAAAACGGGAGCGAATTTATGGCATAAAATCCAGGAGTTCCAATCCTTCACGCCATACGGGCTCCTCCCATAGTGTGTGTGACGGATTGAGCCAACTGTGGAGTTAAAGCAATAGTGTGGAGTGATACCATTCATGAAAGAAACCATTCCTGAAATAAACACAACGGTGGAGTTAACATTCTAGACAATCATCATTACAGATAGTAAATTTCGAGAATGGTTTCTGAGCATAAGGAGAGGAAACATTGGAGGTGATAGTGTGTAGAGGGAGTAGTGTTTGGAAGATGTGTTTTACCACCAAAAATAGTAATAACTGTGCATACACTGTTAAAAGAGTCGCAGACAGAGCACAGTCATAATGCACCAAAACTTCATCATACAACACACAACCATAATGCAACGTGTTGGTATGGGAAACATTTACAGGCGGCGAGGGGATATCTGAGGGAGTAGCTACAACAGGGGAGGAGGGAAACGTTTACGGGCAGTGTGGAGTGGTATGGGTTAGATATATGTGTAGAGGAGGGGGAATATATATGCGGAGAGGCCGTATACACTACTATCGATGCCACTTTTGCTGGTTCCTCTTATGTGCAAGAGTTCAACTTATCCTGAATGGAAAGAAGATTGTTGCCTTTGTTCCCAATGATGGTTGTTTGAACTACATTGAATAAAATGACGAGATCTTGATTTCTGGATTTGGGCGAAAGGAGACGAAGAGGGACCTGTGCAGGTATTCGATGGGTATACCTGTGTAGGTGAGAGCGTTACACTAGATTATCATTCAGAGGGTAGAGAGCATAGGAATGAAGAATATGACAGACTGCAGGAAATGCAGGACAAATTTATGAAAAAAGGCAGAAGTGAGTTACAAGGGCAGACTATAATACCAAAAATGGAGCTAGCTCTAATACCATTTCAGGCTAGGAGGTAACTCCTCAAATGAGATTATATTTATTCATTAGGGCTGTTCATAGTTATATACATGAGGGAGTGGCTGTTGAGTTTCATCTCCCAATGACTCTTCATTTTCTCTTATTAATTATTTACATTATTTAAAATTGTTCACCCAATCCCTATGATTAGGTGTCAACACTTCATTATATTTTTTGGAGAGGGAAAAGATATTAAAAATGTTTAAATGTCTTTATTTAGAAATAATTAACAAATAAAATGATTTATTAATTATTTCGCAAGGATTAAGAATGGTGTGAAATTCAAATAATTATTAAAGAGTGATTTAACAATTATTCCAATAACATAATTGAGGAATAATAAATAAATAGTGATTTGTTTAATTATTCCTAGGTGATTTAGTCAAATGTGACAAGGAATAATTAACAAACAATTATTTAATAATTATTCCTAGAGAAAATTAAATAAATATTGATTTATTCAATTATTCTCATGGGGTTTTTTACTTTTAATTAGAAATAATTTAATAAAAATGGTTTACTAAATTATTTCCCATGGTGAAAGTGCTTTTTCTATGGTAAAAGTAATCCTACATGTTCGATCCACCTAGCTAGAAATAGCCAGGTGAACATTTTTTGGTGATAACACCTTCAATTGTCCATGCTTGTCCTAGCATGTCGTAAATCACACTGCTCTTTATCTGCTGATATATATTTCAACATTCCCTTCTCATAATGTAAACATGGAAATGATATAAGATTCATGATCACATATTATTAAAATCATAAATCAACCATGGATACTTCTTTCCCAATTGATTCCTCACACAATTAAGATTTTTTTTATGCCGTCCACATATGCATTAAATAGATTTAAACCATCATTCTTCTACAAGAATGACCCTTAACAATCTGATGAGCAATAGTATTGCAACAAGGATGATGCAACTCCTGGGGCTACCAACTTTACTTCATCAACTCGGTGTTCATACAAAGTTGGAGGGGACAATGCTGTATACACAAATAGATGTAATGGGTCCACTCTTTATCACTACTGAGCTGGGGCGATAGACAACTGGGGTTTCTCAAACCAACCTTATATTGATTAGAAGAGGTTTGATTACCAATTTAGAGAGGAGAATTTTACCCTAATTGAGAGAATTGAAATGCTACTGTTGGCTTGATGGGCCCTGACCCAGGTTCAATGTTACTCATCCAAGCAAATCCCTACACTACTGGCCCTTTTGGCACCAGTCTGTGGAGCATGGACTGAAGTCTCAACCGAAGCAGTTCGCGGGGATGCAGGAACCAAGTTTCTGCACTCTGAGATGGCCGTGATGTCGGTTTTATACATTAACCCTTCCTTTGCGCAGATCAATAAGCCTTTAGGGCTTATCGATGTACTTTCTCTTCCCTCCCTTAAAACCCTCACGAAAGTATACGACTGTCCTTTGTGTAACCCTACCCAATGGCTCAGGTACTTACGCACCTTTGCCATAATGTTATTGTATAGTCTCTTGAATTATCTTAAGTGTTTGCCAAATTTACCATGTAGTTAAGATTATCTTAGCTTAGACATATATCATTATTCACATTCATATAATAGATAGAAACATATACATTCGCACATCAAATTAGCATTATAACATAAACCCAAGACTTTACATAACATAATCACATGTGATCCACAGAGGAAAAATACACAGTAATTTCAGAATACTTCTCTTTATCGATGATTTAGATTCTCAATACAGACTCTATCTATCCTATGCACACAGTTGCAGGGGTCTGCGCACTCAGTTGCAGACTTCTACCCTGGGCCTCTACGCACTTAGCTACAGAGCCTCTTCCTATGCTAAGACTCTCGCTCTTAGCTCTTTACAAACTCATAAAGTACTTCTACTTCACTTCCTTCTTAGAATCCTCTAAGACCTCCTTTTTATACAATCCCATGGTCCACGGGCCAAGGGTGGATCTCTAAAACTGACACAACCTATCTAGACCAAGGGAGGAAAACCCTTTTTGACTTTAGATATATTCACACTCTGTGACCACAAAATGCAAAGACTTTACATTTCTTTATATAAATTTCGAGCTTTCTGCCACAAAACTTGGGTTTTTAACCACAAAATTGACCCCCAGGGGACCCGTTCCCAACAACCCCCCAACACAAACATGGTGATTCACCCTTGAGTCACTTAGCTAGCACAACGATCTTGTCGTGAAGACCTCCCAACTTGACTTGGACAAATGCTACCTTGGTGGTACACTGTGTTGCCGCTTGCTTCATTTCCTTGACCAACTGCTCTGGCCCTGCGCTGTCTGACTTAATCTTTTGCTGAGTCTCCTGCAGACTAGCCAACTTGCCTTTAATAGTGGCCGTGATCAAGTAGGCCTCATCCAACCAAGGCTTCAAGCGAGCCTTTAACACATCTTCTTTGTGCTGAGCTACATCTACCTGCTCTTTCAATGCTTTGGCCTCTTGTAGCTTAGATAACCTCTGCGTGATGGCAACAATGTGCGCTATCACTTTGACTTCGTCATAGTGCTGCTGCAGCTCTCGTGCTTTAGTTTCCAGCCACTGTACAAGAGGATCTTCTTGTAGTGAGGTGACTACCTCGAGCGACTACTCGAATAGCATGATACAGTCCTTCATTGTGCTCTCTACTGTTGCTACCATGTCTTTCACAATGGTCTTGCACTGCTCTCTGATCTCTGGTGGAGTCGAAGGCTAGGACTTCAACTGCAACTCTACAATTTTTAAGTTTAGATATAGTTGAACCTTTTCCAATTCAGTTCGTACATAACGCACTCCACTAGCGAACTTCCGAACCCTTACACCTATCGGCTCAGCCTCAGCAATGCCCAACTGTGGGACAGTCCTGCACGCCTTAGTGATGACTATGGCAAAGCGTTGGTTCTTGTCTTTAATGTCTTTGACAAGGTTAAGGGTGGAGTCTCTCTGCATGGTTAGATAGGCATTGTTTACCTCTTGTTCGCTAATCACTTGTAATGCACGCTGTTCACGGGCCCGAAGTTTCGCGATCTTTTCATCCTACAAAAGGTGAAGCACCTCATTAGGAAGCGCGATCAAGTTGAGTCAGGGCACTGATAGTGAGTCTGTCAGCTTCAGTCTCTATTTTTAGTGGTCCATATGGCAACACTATTGCTCAGGTATACCTTGCATGCAAAATCCCTATGGCTTCTGAGGTGCCAAGCGCTAAGTTAGTTGACGTCGTGCTGGTCTATATCTATGACACATGGATCTGTAGCTCATGCATAACACCCAACACCTGCTGCTGTTGCTGCTCGAATTGCGGCAACAATTCTGCAGTGGCATCCTGAACCATATCATCTATGTAATTTAAGTCCCCCTCTATTAGGGTGATTGGGTCTAGAGATGTCTTGCTAGCCTTGGACTTCTTTCGCGACCTTAATTTCTCTAGATCTAGTGCACTTGGTACAAAACAGAGTCGTCTCCAGGTCCGCTCCTCCCTACTCCATCTGATCATCTTCTTCCTCCGTCTTTGAGGAAGGCGACTTCTAACTTCGGTCAGAGCCACGCTCCTCTTCACCTGCCTATCCACTCGATTGTTGTGTGGTAGGTGCTCTACCTTGGCCTTGGCATCTACCTCCTTTTTGCTCTTCGTGGCTAGATGTTCCATCTTTAGCTTGGCTTCTTCCTTCTTCTGCTATGCGACAGTATTGCTAGATTCTGCTGTCGAGTCCATGGCATTGCGCCAATCTGTTGACCAATATTCGAGGACTGCTACAATTGCATTATTTGTGGACAATTATGGTAGGTCATGCCATTTCTGTTCGGGGTCCTTCTGCACCCGTATTGAGACATGATGGAAGTCAGCCTTGAATTCCACGTATTCCTGCAACTTCTCAAAATTTGTAGGTGTCAGCCATGGCTTATGGTTTATTGCCATATGGATGTTTATTTCCATAAGTATCTAGAAGATCTTGCTATCCTTTATCCACTGAGGATCCTTTGTCGCCCACAGCGAAGCGAACTTTGTTGCCTCTGGTAGGTCTGACACAACTAGAGGAAATTGGCTATCTTTCAGGTAGCTCCCATGCAACCAGCACTATGGACAGCAACAACCATGCATAGTGGAAAGTCTTACTGTGATCTTGTGCCTCGTAGTAGTTCACAATGAACTCACCACAGAGGTAGCACGCTTAGTTAAATTGAACTCCCTCTGTGCATTAGGCCACCAAATCTATCATTAGCGTCGACACTTCATCTACGCGAGACTTCTGCATGACCTTCCCTACCAAGATTTGCATCACCTCTTTTTTTGTGGGGTCACAAATACTCGAAATGATGTAGCCATGTGGCTTCTTTATGAGCTTGAGACACCTATCATGCACCAAGCACATCAGCTACTTGATCATTACCATCATGATAGGTGTGCAGTTGTAATGCGATACCCATAGCAGGTTTAGTAGGCCTGCCTTGTCCACGCCTTTCAACCACTTCCTCATCTCCAATGTAGTCACTCCAGTATTTTTGTGGAAGGTATGGTGCATAAGTTGGTCTGTCGTTAAATGAGGGAAGTGCAACATGTCGACTAAGTCCCAGTCCTCCAACTTCAAAAGTGGGACACGCCCCAAGCACGATCCCTCAAAGAAAATTTGGTCTGGCAGGAGGGGTGTGTGTAGGGTGACCTTACTCTCATCAATATCTTTGGGCACCTTCATCTTGCTCCTGTGTAGAGGAATGTATTCAAGAATCTTAGAGATGGGGTCCGACCCCTCAGTTTCAATGTCTTCCGTTTCCATTGCAATATCCTCATCATCCATGGGGATTTCTTTAGCCTCTTCTTTCGGTTATAGGTCAATCATTTTGGCCTTTTCTTGCATGGTGGGTTTTCCTGACTGTGTGTGATTCCTAGGTGATGCACACACCGGTGGCTGCATTTTCTGCTTGTCCTTCTTTGGTTTTTCACCCTCCTGGATTGGCATAGGCCTTGGTTGGGGTGTCTTGAGGGATTTAGGAACTTCTGCCAGTACTTTCGTAGGCGCAAATTCCAGGGCATCTCCCTCTACTGTCATAGCTACCTCTAGAACAAATCCCTTGGCTGTCACTACTTCAGTGCTCATAGCTGTTGCAGGCGTCGACACGATCCTGTGCAACAACTCCTATGTCTCTTTCGGCAATGTATCAAATACTGAACTTGCTAGCAAAACTTCAAAGTTTTCACGATTCATGTGTTCCTAAGAGCTTAACAACTCAATTCTCAAAATTCCAAGTGTTTTTGGCTTGGCATCCACCTATAATTTATAGGCACTTTCAAGTTCAAATCCGACCATTCCCCCCAAAATCAGTTCATTAATGCTAGATTGGCGGCGGATTTTCAAAGATCTAGTCCATAAATTCCAACTTAAATGTTGCTCCCCTGCTCCCTTTGGCCATTTTTTCATCGTAAAATCATGAACAATGACTTTAATGGTCACTTTCCATCTATCTTGTGTGGTTTTCCCTTTTTTAGCATAACTTCCCATGCGCTTCTGCGAGCTCTGTGACATTTCTTTGTTCTGTTATGAAACTAGCTCACAAATAGATAGAAAAGAGAGATCAACGCCTTAGAATTCAGCCTCTTCGAGGGGGAAACCTCCTTTACATTACACAAATGAACAATTCTTGGATGATTCAAATGAAAAAACCTCCTTTCTATATATAAGAGTCTAAGGAGTCACAACATAACCCAACCGACCTAACAATAATAATATAAAGCCACAAAATAAAATAGAGGGATTCTTATGGGGCACAATAATAAATGGGGACAATAGGGGCACAACAATATTAATAAGGGATCAACTACGTAGTATGGTATCACTAGTATTATAGGGACCTAACATGCCCCTCTCCTTCAAAAAAAGTGTTGTCCTCAATGCTTGAGTAGTTCTGGATGCTTTTGTATAAAATTCTCATCCTCCCATGTGGAATCTTCAACGGAGAAGTTCTTCCACTTGATGAGATACTTCGAAATTGATCGATTTCGTAGTTGTAGAGTTATTGTTTCTGTGATTGCTTCCGGTTCCAATATAAATTTTCCTTCCTCATCAAGTTCTGGCAATATTGTTTGAACTGGGAGCTTGTTGCCTATAACCTTCTTTAAACATGAAACATGGAAAACTGGGTGCACTCGAGACACTGCAGGAAGCTCCAATTTGTATGCCATAGTATTAATCTTTTGCAACACCTTGTACGGACCATAATACTTTGGTGATAATTTATTATCCTTCTTAGCTTGCTTGACGGACATTTGTTTATATGGTTGTAGCTGTAGGAATACCCAATCACCTACATCAAAACTTCTTTCGCTGCGATGTTGATCTGCCTGTTGTTTCATTCTATTCTGCGCCAACACAAGGTTATCCTTTAAGAGTTGGAGGACTTGTTGTTGATGTTCGATGTAATGTTCCATTGCTTGAACCTTAGAATTTTCTCTTAAATATGATGTGATGGATGGTGGTTGATACCCATAAAGTGCCATAAATGGGGTCATTTTTGTTGTTGTATGGAAGGAAGTGTTATACCACCATTCAGCTAAAGGCAACCATTTGACCATTGTGTCTGTTTATCAGATACAAAGCAACGAAGATATCCTTCCAAACATTTGTTTACTATCTCAGTTTTCCCATCAGATTGAGGATGATAAGATGAGCTATGAGCTAACTGAGTACCAAGACAAGAAAATAATTCTGTTCAAAAATTTCCAGTGAAAATGGGATCTCTGTCACTTACAATAATCTTTGGATTTCCATGTAGCTTTTGAATTGTTTCCATAAATGCAGTAGAAACTGTACTGGCTTTAAATGGATGTGATAATGCACAAAAGTGTGCATACTTGGTAAGTCTGTCAACTACCACCATGATGACACTCTTTCCCTCAGACTTGGGTAAACCTATGATAAAATCCATTGAAACCTCCTCCCAAAGTTGGCTTGGAATGGATAAAGGGTGTAATAACCCGGTGTCTTAATTGTTTCAAGTTTATTTTGCTGGCAAACCAAACATTCCGCCACAAACTTTTGAATATCTGATTTTAGGCCCTCCCAAAAAAATTCCTTCTTAACCCTGTGGTAAGTTTTTAAAAATCCTGAGTGCCCTCCTAAGGGAGAAGTGTGCAATTCCATAAGAAGCTTTTGTTTGAGTTGCGAATTCTTACAGAGGTATAAGCGATCTTTGTACCATAATGAATCATTTTTCCAGCTAAATGTATCAGGTGTACTATAATCTTGTTGTAAATTTCGAATAAGTGCCCATACTTCTTCATCATTCTTCCATTCCTCCCTTGCTTTGTTTATCCAATCTGGTTGGATAATAGAAGTGACGCACAAAAATGCTTCCACATCCTCATCCTTTCTTGAGAGTGCATCTGCCACCACATTTTGCTTCCATTTTTTGTAGATGATTTCAAATTCAACCCAACATCTTTGTGACCCACTTTTGCTGCTCTTCAGAGGATAATATTTGTTCTAAAAAGTATTTAAGGCTATCACAATCTGTTTTTACCTTGAAGTGTCTTCCCATTAGGTAGGGTCGCCATTTCTTAAGTGCATGTAGTATTGCCAACATTTCCTTCTCATAAATATCTTTGTGTAAAAACTTTCCCTTGATTGGATGAATTTCAAAAGCAATGGGTCTTTCATCTTGCATTAAAACAACACAAATTCCATTTCCTAAAGCATCACATTCCACAATATAGGTTTTTGTGAAGTCCGGTGTAGCTAAGACCGGTACTTGGCACATTGCCTCTTTAAGATGCTCGAAGGCCTTTGTTGCTTCTGGAGTCTATGAAAATGCATCTTTCTTCAATAATGTTGTTAGAGGTGCTGCTATTCTCCCATAATTCTTAACAAACTTGTGATAATACCTTGTCAACCTGAGAAATCCTTGCAGATTCTTTATGGATGTGGGGATTTTCCATTCCTTAATGGCTTTAATTTTGCTAGG
>APFE030463910.1:12416-29246 GCA_000404065.3 Pinus taeda | reverse complement strand
AAAATGATAGAAAACCTCATTGCCATTAAAACTAGGAAAATTCTGAAAACAATTTGGGTATCACACCATACATATCGATACAAATGTCACATAACCAAGTCAGAACAAATGCATTACAACGCAGAAGATTCTGATACCTTCTCAGTCACTATATTAGATGTAAAGGTTATATTGAGGGGAGGAATTGTACCGTGGTGAGCATATGTGTAGCCTGCCCTCCATGAGTAAACATGGTCCCCAGCTCTAAGATCGCTTCTGTCCACCTTGTTGAAGAGAAAGCCCATTCTGATTAACCGAACTGAATCACGATGGATGGCGCAGTGCAGAGGAGCCTGGCTCGGAGTCCCGCTGTCGAAATTGAATGCGATGCGTTTTCCGATTTGCAATAAAATGTAGGAAACTCTAGGTTTAAGCATGATTCATATGTACTATGATTGGACAGCGACGCCATGCGTAGATGGGACGAATCACCTGCTTGCCTTTCTTGGAGTACGCGTCTTGGTAAACAGAGAAATTTCCGAACCGCGGACACATGATGATCGAATGGACACTTCTGTTGGGAATTTGCCGAGCACTTTCGTTAGTGAAAATAATATGCTCTGCTCCGCAGCAACATCATTACTCGTACATTCCGTACAATTCAGACGTGATGGTTGACAGTTTTTGGAAACTTCGTCTCGGTGAGAGGAGCTCACCAAATTAAAAACTTTAGCGACGAGAAATAAACTTGGTGATTGTTAATGAATTCGAGTTTGAATGGTTAACGTGCAGGTTGGTTAACGTGCAGGTTGCTATCTTCCACTTACTATCAGAAAAAATAGAAGAGAGGGCATGGAGGGATTACACACAATACAAATTTTATTTCATAATTTTATTGATTATCACAAGTGCAAATATAGAAGACACAAGTTACTAATTTCGACACAAACAAATTATTAAAACAACTCACACGTCAGAAACAAAACTGACTCCTTGTAACTCTTAATAACAACTACACTGACATCAAAGCATTACTTCCAACACTTACATTTTTGTTACTTTTAAAATAATTTTTGTTTACTCCTTATACGCTAATTCACCTAGCAAACAGCGATTGAATGTGATGTAAAATCTTAACAAGTAATTTGATTATTATTACAACTCAGACGTTGGAAACAAAATTGACTCCTCGTAATCTTAACAAATAATTCGATTATTATTACAATTCACACATGGGAAACAAAACTGACTCCTCGTAACTCTTAATAACAACTACACTGACATAGAAACATTACTTCCAATGCTTACATTTTTGTTAAAATTTGTTACTTTTAAAGTAGTTTTTGTTTAGTCCTTATACGCTAATTCATCTAGCGAGTAGCGATTGAATGTGATGTGAAATCTTAACAGATAAATTGTGTTTACTCGGCGATTGAATGTGATGTGAAATCTTAACAAGTAATTTGTGTTTACTCCTTATAAGCTAATTCACCTAGCAAAAAAGCGATTGCATGTGATGTGAAATCTTAACAAAACACGATTTCACATGGATATGATATCTGATCATGACACTAATTCACTTGCACATGTTGGCCATCTAAATGGCCTTATAGATTTTAGTAAAAACCAAAGTGAATTCAATTAGTTATCATGCATGGCATGCGGAGTTGCTAAAAGAAAAGACACATTTTACTCTGGATGGGAGATAGGAGATAGGGAACTCTTCTCCCCAGTGGCCCTCTTGGGAGATAGGGAACGATAGGGAACGCTTCTTCATATTAGGAGGGTTCATAAAGCTTTAGCTAAAATATATGTGCTACTTGATGAATACAAAGCTTCGAAGGAAACTCAAGTTTGAAAATATTACTTATTTGTAGCTTCTGCAAAGCTTCGAAGGAAACTTAAAGTTTGAAAGTATTTATTTGTAGCATTGCAAAATTGAAGAAGGATTATAACAAAGTGGATGGAGTTTGTGAACTCACTTTAGAATTTACAATGATACATGATCACTAATTTGTAACGGAGATGCGTTGTGATGATGATGATATTTGAGTGAGTTCATATGTTTTTTATTATTTTTTTGGAGTGTTTTATTTTATTTAATTTTTTGGAGTGTTTTTTAAAATTGCAAATGGATTGGAGCAATTTGATGAGTAAAAGAAGTGGTCTATTGTTGGGTGTTGAGTTATTGTTAAGAGGTAGGTAAAGATAAGAAACATGGAAATCCAAGGAGGGCTATTGGTTGGCACTTATAACAAATTTTAAAATAGGAATGATATACTAACAAATTTTAAAAGAGGAATGATATATATTGGTGTGAAGTATTTTAATGTAACAATGCTGCATTATGTGAATGGCTTTATGTTTTAGCTAGTTTTTGGCATATATTGTGTGACTTCTCTGGTACCAATTAATGATTAATTATATTAGTTTGTCCATGTTTGAGATGAAATTTAGTAAATTACTAAAGTTCACATTCTAAATGTTGGCAAAACACTTTCCAAAGTTGGTGAAGGAAATATGTATCACTATTAGAGGTGATGGTACATGGTACATGTTGATCTAAAGAATATCTAATCATGTCGAAAGAATTGTTTTACAATTTGTTAAATTTTCGTATGTTTGGCGCTGCAAAGGAATAATGTCAATCTACAAAAACAACATATGATTACAAAATCATATTAATGTTTCTGAAATGTCAAAAACAAACAGTAATGATTACAAAAACACACAGTAAAGAGTTTAAATTGGTAGAAATTGTTAACAACATCACAATACTAATGTACCCCTCTTCCCCCAACAAAAATAACAAAAAAATAAAAATAAAGATAAAACATATCATTAAAAAAACAATTAAATTAAAAAATTACAATTAATTTAAAATAATAATAATGTCAAGCCTTACTAGCACAACCAGTTGAGGATGAGCCTGGGATCAAACCTCATGGAGGTTGTTGGGCCCGTGTTAGGGGGAGGAGACATGCTAAAATCTAGTTAGTTTAGGGCTAGTGTGGCCTAGATCGGGTGCGATCCTCGAGTGATTTTGACAGCTTAGATGCTGCTGGGTCGCGGTTTCTCAAGCCACAAGGTAAGTCGGGATGAACACAGACAACTTGACAATAAAAAAAAAATAATAATAACAATAATAATACTTTTTTTAAGGGCGGTCATAAACAATGAGTGACCACTACATTTACAAAGAATCCAGGAGATCAACCCGAAAGGATCTACTCGTGCGTCCCAAACTGATTAAAACGATAACATAATAATATAATAATAACATCTAAAGCAAGATAATTTTTAAAAAAAAATTTAGAAAAAACATAAAATCAATATAAAAATACTAATTAAAACTAAATAGATGAATAAAAACGCATTAAAAAAAACAAACTAAATTAAATTTAAAAATAAATAAATAAAGAAGAAAACATTAAAATTAAATAAATAAATAAATGAAAATTTAAAAATTGTGGTCTCCACTTAGCCTAGCGGCCCAATGGACCCTAGGTCATGTATATCTGATTCCCGGAATCGAATTTCCATAGCCCAGGGCCCGTTGGGCTGTTGGGTCTGCCTACCACAGTCGAGGGCCCATTTCCACCCACCCGGTTCTGCAGCCCAAGAGGCCTTGAGCCATGGCAGTTTGATTCTTGGAAACAGATTACCACAGCCCAGGGCCCGTTAGACCGTTAGGTATGGCATGGACCAAGATTTTTAGTTTAATTTATTTATTTTTATTTAATTTTTATGTTTTTGAAATTAATTTTCTTTTTCTTTAATTGATTTTAATTTGTGTGTTTTTTTTAAAAGTTTATATTATTTGTATTTTTTAAAATTTTATTTTATTTGTGATTAATTTGGTTTCCATTGTGTTTTTTCTTTCCTTACAATTATTATTTGTCGAGCAAACTATATATATAGAGATTATATAATATATTATATATAGTATATCATATATATATATAATATATATAAATATCATATAATATATATAATAACTATATTAATCTATATAATGTTCCTTACACTTTTTATTTGGATTTTATATATATACATATATATATAATTTCTCCTTACATGTTTTATGTGGCAATTGTTTTTTAATATATTTTATGTTTGTTTTTTAGTGCTGTTTTGTTATTTAATGTATTAATATTTTTTTACATGTTGCTTATGTTTTTTTTTAAATTGCGTTTTTTTAGTTTTTAATTTTTCTCACTATTTAAGATTATTTGTTTTGGTTATTCTCTTTGTCACGTTTTTAAAGAAATTTCATCTTTAATATATATATTTTATTTACTTCTTACATTGAAATATTATTTAACCTTTTGTGGTTTATTATTTTTTTTATTTTTTTTTATGTTTTGATTTTTGTTTTCTTTTGTATTTTTCATTTTTATTTATTTATTTATTTGTTTTATTTTATTTTTTCCTGTAGGGTCAGTGTCAAGCCTCGACTGTTAACCTGATCCAATTATGTGTTAATTTGATTGTTGATTTTAAAGTTTTCTTTATAATGGATCGAGTTCGTCCTCACAATGTGTCAATCTCATTGATGGTTTTTAAGTTTTCATTACAATGGGTCGACTTCACTTATATTGTGTGTCAGTTTTATGGTTGATTTTCAAATTTTTGTTGCAATGTGTCAAGTCGTCTTAGATTAACCTTTCAAAGACATTATGCTTTTATCATTTAAAAAAAAAATTACTCTTAATATAATGACTCTTTCATTCAAGTGTTCATTTTTAAAGTTTTTTTAGCCATAAAAATTTCCATAATTTCATGGTTGAAATGTGTTGAAAACTTAAGATTTTCTATCATCATGATCTTTGGTTTTAATTTCATGGTTGAAAATTTTCAAAATTTTAAGGTTTTTTTGAGTCATGATATTTTATTTTTAATGTTATGGTTAAAAACAACTATAAGTCTTTTATCTTTAAAACCGTGACTGAAAATTGTTGGAATTTTAAAGATTTTCAGAGATGTGATATTTTATCTTTAATATCATGTCTGAAAATCATTGAAATTTCAAGGTTTTTCGGAGTCATGGTATTTTATCCTTAACGTTATTGCTAAAAAATGTTGAAAATTTACCTAAAAGAAAAGACGTGATTCCAGCATTGATACTTTTTGTTTCTTGGGTATTTTTTGCACAAAAAAAATTGGTTTTTAATGTCTTTACTATCATTTAAGAAAAAAATGTTGAAAATTTAAAGCAAAAAAAATGTTTTTCCAACATCAACAGTTTTCGTTTTTAGATTGTTTTTCATGTTTTCTAGGGGTTTTTTTGGCTAGAGTTCTCATTTTGCGTTTATAGTTCCCTTTTGATAATTTATATTGTTTCAAGAGATGCAACTTTAACTATGTTTAATGAGTACCTCTCTCCATTGTTATCCATGGTTGCGATTGAGGATTTTCCCCTTGAGCTTTATTGATTATCTTGAATGCAATGTAAGTTGAGGATTCTATTATGAGGTACAATGCTTTTGGTTTAATAGTGTTGAATATAGATGTTAGAATTTCTTGCATCAAATACGTTCATGAAGGGATATAATCAAGGTAACCTTGTTTATAGCTAGAAGAATTTAATTGGGGTTCATACCCCCTTTGAATCTTTGTTTATTATTGTAAAATGTCATTAATTGTTTTGTTTCTCAATTAATATTAGCCACAAATTACATGATATTGTACTAGACAAACCCTCATGCATGTTTGAAGAGTTTGCTTCATCCAAATTTATGTTTTGGTGGATAAGAAGTCTACAAGATAGCATTGTTGTAGGCTCTTTATTTGGGCTACATGTTTCCTTATCATAATAACAAAACAACTCTTGAATTTTGGATTTGATTTGTTGTTGATATGGAGCTAGTTTGGTGCCAAAGAATATGTCAGTTGCCCTTCAAGTGTTGCCTTAAAATCTATGAAAGATTGTAAAAATAGAAAAAATTAAATCTGGTGAATTCCTGAAAAATAAGATTTAACGAGCCATCTGAATATTCCAAACCATGATACCTGTTGCAAAACAAAAAGAGGTTTTTGTAAATCATCCCATTCCTAACAAAAAACTCTTTCATATTTGAAATTTTATCTTCATCTTGTAAAAAACCGTGCTCAGAATTAATGACTAAAACAATAAATCATTTAATATTTAAATCTATAAAAATGGGCTACACAGGTTCCTTCATATATCCTAAACCATGATAGTTGTTGAAAAAAAAAGAGACCATTTTTCAAATGATCCCGTTCCCATAAAAAACCTCTTTTGGTTTTCAAAAATTCATTTCTTATTGTTTCGAAACTCCACTTGAAGATAATAACTAAAACAGGGAAAAACAGAGTGTTATAGAAAAAAATTGGGAGCGTTTTTGCTCTGTCACTTGACATTCATCGACCACTCCTTGACCGTAAATATATAAAAAAAATTATGTGACAAGTGGAAGCACAAAAAATATATTCCCTCGCACATTCATCATACCCCACTTCAAATTCGATCTTTCGTACTCTTTGTTAGAAGCTTAAATTTGACCAGTTGAAATCATTATAGCTTAAGGATTATATTTTGGTAGTGCCACCTGTCAAATGACATGTCTCATAGGTTTTCTGATGATTTTGTCGTTCCTCCCTTATCATCTTACATATCATTCATTGTCTTCTATTTTGGCAGCGCCTTCATCTTATAGTGTTATAATTGGCGCTGCCAAATTAAAAGGCAGCGTTCATAAAAATTTCGTAGAACCTAGACTTTGAAACCCCAATTGAGTTGACCTCAAAACTTTGAATGTGATAACGTGAACTATCCCATTCTATAGAAACAACGAGGTATTACTCTTAAGTTTTGTAACATTGCTCTTCTTCGTTGGTGCTTGCATATTCTTCTCATCATACATTTTTTTTTTAATTTTCTTATGGACCACTTTTCCATGATAAGGACACTTACAAGTCTTACTGATCACTTGAATCATCATTCCTATTGCCATCATGATACTTAAAAATCTTGCATTGGCCTTGAAGTTCCCTACAAAATCCATTTATGAACCTTCATTCCCTTTTCTATTTCGAAACTTGTTTTTCCAATTGTCTTACTATTATACTTTAGTTCTCAAATCATTAAACCTCAGCTCAACATCTATAGAAGTACTATTAAGGCTTTCAATAAAATACTCAAATGAGGTTGTTAAACTCTTGAGAGTGATTACTACTATCTATACTTCCATTTTATGTCCCGCAACATTCCACTATTCTCCAAAGACTTTTGTCTTCAACAAATAATGTTGTAAAGATGCACTTTCATCCATTCTACTTGAAAACATTAAATTTTTAAGGGAGATGGATCTACCTTTCATTGAAGTTTCATGTAAATCTTTCAATTGCTTCCAAATATTTGTAGTATCACCTTTGGCCTACACTTTGGCGAGCATTTCACTTTTTTATTCTTCCCATCAAACTTGATTTGATTATTAGTTGTTAGTTGTGTTTCTTTACCCAACACAAGTTGATCCAAATGTGTGTGTTAAAAAAATGTGATGGTTATCCTTTTATGCTATGTTAGACAAACTAGCCATTAGAGCAGAAAAATTGAACCTATATATTGCTAAAAATAAAATGTGAAACTAAAATAGAGACTTGCATTCAAGGAAACTATGTTTTTACCCATAGTTAAATATTGTTATAGAGAATATACTGTTGAGGGTATGGAATAAAAAAGAACTGAAATGTTGGGTAGGACATTATAAATTATTGGAAAAATAATGACAAGAATATCAGCGATCTGTAACAGGTCTTCCTGGAATTGATTTGAAGCTTTGATATCATTTCTCTATCTTTTGCGATGTTAATTGATTTGGCAATGCTTCACAAAAATCCAACACTCCTATGTTTCTGATTGATTTGACAACATTTTCTCAAACCACTGCTTCTGCTGTGTTGTCAAAAGTTTTGGTAGCATTTATTTTAGGATCACTATGCTCTTACACTACCAAAGGAATTAGCAACACCTTTTACAAACTTCTGAGCTCTTGCGTTGTTAGAGAATTTGGCAATGCTCTCTTGAAATATATATCTTTCTAAGCTAGATTCTCGTCCTTCCTTCAATGGAATTTCCAAACCTACTTCAAATGTGTCCATTTGAAATATGTTGATGACATTCCAGAACAGGGGGTATTTCTCATTTTTAACGTCATTCTAAAACCACACAAAACCTCAGCTTCGACTACTTCGGGACATGGTCGCATTACTTCATACTTTGACCAATGATCTAGTGAAAATCGAAAGGTATATTCAAAGTATATAAAGGAAAAAACCCACATACACAAAACAATGAAACACATAGTTGCTGAAAACTCACACATATAGCTTTATGCAAAATTTGGTGGTACATCCATTGACATATTCAAATCGATAAAACATAAATCGAAGGAAAATATGAGGTGTGCCAAGTTTTAAAAGGATCACTACTACATAAGTCGAACCATGATTTAACTATGGAAATTTCAATCAGACCATGCCCACACATTCCTTCATGGTTCTGCAGAGCGATACAATAGGAGTCAAATAGATTCAATGAAATGGGGTTTTTTGCCTCTGTCTCGGTTAGTATCAACTAAAAAAGGGTGAATTTTCAAATACAATGTTTCTTCAATCCACTTCACTTTGTAACGACACTCTAATCATTACAAGAACTCACATTCAAAGCTATCGCAATCCCCACATGCGACTACTCCAAGACACAACCCTTGAAATTATGAAGAGTAGTACATCGAGAGTTGTAAAGGAAAAAGAAGAGATTGATTGAATCTGTCATGGATCTCTGATACCAAAAATGATGCAGGGTGAATCAAGAAGACTCACCATTGTTGTACCTCTCTCAAATTTGTCAGATAATTTGGCAGCACTCTGTAAACTTTTTTTTCTTCTATTCTACCAATTGATTTGGCAATGCTTCTCAAAATTTATGTACTCTTACACTGCCAATTGATTTGGTAGAACTTTCTCAAACCACAACTTTTGTTGCTTTGTCAAAATATTTGGCAGTACTTTCTCAACATGGTCTTTGTCTACATCAAATGACTTTCAAAGCACCTTCAATGCTCAATGATCTAGCCATATTCATAAAATTCAATTCCTTCCACTTGGATACATTTCTTATGCTTTCACAATGAGACCCTTTTATGCACTTTATCAAATCAAACCTGCAATGTCTTGTCTATCACCTTCTTGGCTCCGATTCTAACTCTTTTGTGTGAATCCTCTACTTGGAATCTAAGTCGGTTCAACTTGAATCCACAAGGCTACTCAAAATTTTTCTTTACGGTTTGGAAGTGTCTTCTACGAACTTCTATGTAATATGACTCCATCCTTAAAATTGGTACCATCTCAACTTGACCACAGGTTCTAAACTCAGCCCTGTAAGCTAAACTCTAGGCATGTAAAAACTTACCTAACCATTAAAACTACACCATAAATTTATGAATGATTACCTTACATACAATCTTGGAGTTCACTAATTGTAAACCACTCTGTGTCTCACTTTGTGTATGATTTGAACTCTGTTCTTCTCTCCTCATATGACATTTGATTTCATTCTTCCCTAGTTTACTAGAATTTGCAACCCAAATAAACAAATCAGAAGAAAGTGTATCAATTGTATTCAAAGAGTAGGGGGCTTTTGTTTTACTTGGTTTAATGGTGTTGCAAAGCTACACCTCTAGTGACAGTGATTCATCATATTCTAAAACCAAGGATTTTGTCTTAACCTCATGCACTCAAACCATTGTAGAAACTATACATTCTTTTACGGCCTCGAAATCAATACAATGAAAATCAAAAGGGAAAGGTAGGGTGTCTTAAAAAGGATTGAGTGCACACACATCAGGTTATAGTTTAATAACAACCATATATAGATAGATAATGACAAGTATTGCTCAACATCGTCCCTTCCTATTCACCACATTTTGTGTGGCAACAAGCCCCATAAGCATTTCATCTTCAACACCTTTACTACATCTTGCTACTCAACATTGAAAGGAAACATTGATCATCCCTTCACTTGAATGTGGAAATGTAGTGTATATTCTAGCAATGGATTCTAGTGTTGTTCTATCCAATTCACTAACTTGAAATTTTCACTTGTTTATTAGAATTGTTGAATGTTTTACATCTTTGGAATGTCATCTTAGTTGTAGCTTATTTGATCCAAGTGGATATTAGTGGCCACCTGCCAAGTCCACTTGGATCCCCACCATTGTTTCTTTCAGCTTTTCAGTTTCCTTAATTGTAGCACAATTTACTATTTTTAGCATTTTTTCGGGTCCTAAACTTCTGGAGCCATTTTGAGGCCCTAAATGATGTTTTTTGGGAAATCTGGGAGCAACATGGGTCCATTGGGTTCATGGACTCATGCTACTCTTCCCAAAGTTGTTGTTCTTGGATAGATCTTTCTAACGAGATATTGTGTGCGTTAAATGGAGATCGTATGCCAAAGTTACGACCCTGGGAAGTTGATGTACCAATTTACTTAAACGGGGCCCACAGTTTGGCGTTTCATCTTCTGGGGTTAGGTTTTTGGATGTTTAGGGTTTTCCATTATTTCTCAACAATAAATAGGCCTTCACGCCTCATTGCAAGATAGTTCGGAGGCATGTAGCTGCCACATCTCTTCTCAGAGATAAGCTACCATCACCCTAGCCAGTTTATTTCCATTTCTGTTGGTAAGCATATTTCAGTATTTTACAGTAATGAAATGAAGTATTATTTTTGCTGCATATTTATATGTATGGTTATATCTGTAATTTTTTGTATTCCTGTTTAAATCCGAATCAGTGGCATCAGAGCAATGTACTCTTTCTCTGTCTTTCTTTGCATGTCCCCAATGAGGTCGGGATATAAGGAGTTAGGGCTTGAACTGGTCGAACCTTTGCAAGACCAGCCTCACAAATCCTAATGGCCTCCCATGGCTGATGAAAAGAAAGACAAGGAGGCAGGAGATCCTATCAAAATCTTACTCGAAGAGGCCTTCGAGCAATAAAGGAACGCGATGATGGACAACTTTGCCCAGATCCTTCAGTGGCTACCCAGGGGTGACACATCTATTTCCAACAGCTACTTTCGAAGCGCCACACCCTTTAAGGTACAAGTTAACTTTGAAATTCCCATATTTGAGGGTCAAATAGATGCAGAAGCCATATATAAATGGTTAAACCTGCTAGAAGGGTATTTTTATGTTCATGATTTTTCCGTTGGGGAAAAGATTACTTTTGCTCTTCTCAAAGCCGCTCCCCATGTCATGGACTGGTGGGAAACCTACTACGAGCAAAAGGATGAAAGTAAGCCCTCATTTTTTTTAGCCACACCCACTTGGAATTCATTTTGGACTGGCATCAAGGAGTAGTACTACCCTGTCGAAACCTATGAGGATCAATACATAAAGTGGACCACGCTGAGGCATGGAAGGGATCAAGGTGTGCCAGAGTTAACCAATATTTTCCATACCATTCATGCAAAGTTGGGTATCAAGGATTCAAAGTAGCATTTGGTACTCAAATACCATGACTTCCTGTACAGATACATCTAGGAAGAAATAGAATTCTTGAACATCTCCTCGCTCAGCACGACATACCGATATGCTGTCAAGATCGAGCAAAAGTTTAAACAGAAGAAGTGAGACTTTGGATTTGTGAATCCAAAGCAAGGGAAAGTTTAAACAGAAGAAGTGAGACATTGGATCTGCAAATACAAAGCCAAGGTGGGGTGACCCAAGACAACCCGCCAAAGCTGCAAGAAAAGTGCCGCAAAGCCGAAAAAGGACACAGGAAAGTGGTGTGAGTTCTATTAGAGCTCCACTCACAACATAAGTGAGTGTCGGGCCAAGCAGTCACTGGTGTCCGAGCTAAAGGTCTCAGAATCAGATGCATGTTCCGACTCTGAGTTAGAACCCTACTAGGGGAATGACAAAGGGAAACAGATTATCAATGCGGAGCCCAATGCCACTGTTGCCCCTATGAAGATCCAGAAGGAGGAATTCGAAGATCTAGAGGAGGAGGAGTGTCTCTTCCACTCCCAGATGTGGGTAAAGGGCTCCTCGCTAGAGTTCATTGTCGATAGTGGAAGCCAAAAGAACCTCATTTAAACAGATGTCATGAAGCGGCTAGGATTACCAACCACAACACATCCACAATTGTACACCATTGGACGGCTTCACCAAGGGCAGGATCTTTGCGTAAGCCATTATTGTCACCTTCCTTACAACATCAAGCCCTTCACAGATGAGGTATTGTGTGACGTTGCTCCCCTTGATGTTTGTGATGTATTATTAGGATAACCATACTTGTGGAAGTGACATGCTGTGTATGAATGAAGGCCCCGTGCTATTATTGTTACTTTGGGAACTAAGTTGTATAGGATACTGGAGGTAGCAACGCCTACCGCCATCTCTTTGGTTACTGCAAAACAATGCAGTAAGCTCATTTCCAAAACCGAGAAATTTGTTTTCCTGATGATACGCCCTCAAGGAAAAAAGAAGATGGTGGCCACGACCTTTGGACAGGGCCCCTCCGTGCGACAACTACAGATGAACAATGTCGTGGAGGAGTATGAGGACATCTTCGCCTCCCCCACAGGGGTTCCTCTGCACTGTCAGGTCAAGCACTCTATCGATCTGACCCCAAGTGCACCGCTGCCCAATGGACCAATCTATCTTCGCTCTATTGTGGAGAACAATGAAATCAAGAGGCAGATTCAGGAGCTGCTGCAGAAATGTCACATCCATCTGAGTTCATTTCCTTATGGGAGCCTGATCGTGTTGGTACGGAAGAAGGATGGGACTTGGAGACTCTGTATTGACTATCGAGCACTGAATAAGATCACTGTCAGTAATAGGTACTCAATCCCACAGATTAATGACCTCCTAGACCAGCTGAATGGGGCAAAATATTTCAGCAAGATCGATTTGAATTCAGGATATCACTAGGTACCAATCGAACTCTCCGATGTGTGGAAGACTACCTTCAAAGCTAAGGAGGGCCTTTTCGAACGGTTGGTCATGCCTTTCGGATTGATGAATGCTCCTACAACCTTCATGAGGCTAATGGATGACTTCTTGCGACCATTCACCAACTCGTAGTGGTATACTTGAATGACATCCTGATCTTCAGCCAGAGTTGGGAAGAGCACCTCCACCACATCCGACAGGTTCTCCAAACACTATGACAACACAAGTTATGTGCCAATTTGGAGAAATGTACTTTTGGCATGACCCAGGTTCAGTATCTGGGATACATTACTAATGAACGAGGGGTGCAAGTGGATCCAGCCAAGACCCAAGTCATTTAGGATTGGCCATCTCCAACCACTCTGATAGAGCTCTGCAACTTTCTAGGTCTTGCCAACTTCTACCGTAGGTTCATGTTGGGATTTTCTCATATCACTTGGCCCTTGAGTCAAGTCACCAAGGGAGGGGCAAAGGAAAAATTTTGTTGGTCTGAGTCTCAACAGAAGGCATTCAGAGAGTTGAAAGATCACCTCTACTCGCATTACCAGACTTGCAACAACTATTTGAGGTCAAGACAGATGCCTCTGACTATGCTATTTGGGTAGTCCTTACTCAACACAGACATCCAGTGGCATATCACAGGGAGACACTTTTAGACACGGTCCAGAAGTATACCACTTATGACAAAGAGATGTATTCCATTGTGCATGCCTGCCGAAAATGGAAGCATTACATTTTAGGGAAGGAAACGGTCATCCACACAGACCACTAACCCCTGCAGTTCATACAAACCCTAGGGAAATTGTAGAATGGTCACCATTAGAAGTGGTCCACATATGTGCAACAGTTCCATTTGAATATCAAGTATAAGAAAGTCAGCACTAATAATGTTGCAGATTGCCTCAATCAACCACCAATCATGGCATTAACTACCATGCTCAACTCTTGTGGGCATGAGACTTCTAATTGGCAACTTCTCTACAAAAGCGACCCAGAATTTGGCCACACATACTAGACACTCTTGGAGGGCCAGTATGTTCCAGATTTTCACCTCCAGGATGCCCTGTTATGTCACCTGGGTCACCTTTGTGTTCCTTCAAGCGAGCATACCAAGATGATTTGGGAAGCGCACTACAATCGGGCTGCTTGCCATTTTGGGGTCGATAAAATGGTGGCAGTACTGCATAAGTATTTTTATTGGCCGAATCTTCGACAGGATGTCAGGAAGTACATCAGATCATGCACAGCTTGTGCCAATGCCAAACCAACCATCAAGAAGCAAGGCCTTTATACCCCGCTGCCTACCCCTAGTCGACCTTGGGAATCCATCTCCATGGATTACATGTCAGGCCTTCCTTCCACTAAGCATGGAAACAAATGTGTTTCTGTGGTCGTCGACAAGTTCTTGAAGATGGCCATTATGGCAGCCTGCAAGAAGAATATCACAACAGAAGCCACTGCTAAACTCTTCTTTGAACAAGTGTGGGTACACTTTGGGATCCCATAGTCTATCATCTCAGATCAGGATAACATGTTCCTCAGTACATTTTGGTCCAGTCTCTGGTCAATGATGGACACCAAACTCACTAAGTCCATAGCCTTCCACCCTCAAACTGATGGCCAAACATAGGTTGTCAACAGGATGATCGTCCACATTTTGCGCATGTACAACTCAGAGCATCCACGCACATGGGATGAGAGCTTCCCCTATGTTTAGCACAGCTACAACCAGGCTCTCCACAACTCGACTGGCCACAACCCTTTCCAAGTGGGCTTGGGATTCCAACTAGTATGTCCCATTGATGTGGGCATGCCATTTGTAGCTACTCACCCAGATTCAGCTCATGTCTAGTTTGAAATAGATAAGGCAAATAATTTCATTGACATCAAATTCCAGTAGGTCCACGACATTCTAGAGGAATCAAATGCCAAGTACAAGTAGCGACATGATCAACATAGGGTGCCACACAAGTTTTAGGTGGGTGACAAAGTCTGATTGCATTTGCAAAAAGAACGCCTAACCGGAGCCTATCAGAAACTCAGACCACTCCGATATGGTCCTTACACCATTACCAATGTTGTGGGAGACAATGCATTTGAGCTCAACAATCCCCCATTCCTTGTCCTGCACCCAGTGTTCAATGTGGACCACCTTAAGCCATACTTTCCACCATTACTAGACACATTCGACATTTTAGAACAACTCACACCCATAGAGTTAAATCTAGATTGCATGGAACAAGCTATAATTGATCAGATCATGGACAAATAGATCAAGCACACCCGCTAGCAGAATATCCAACTGTATTGAGTTGTCAAAGCAGGCCAAATCCTTCACCAGGGCAAGTGGTTCACCATGGACCAAGTTCAACAGAAGTTTCCTCATATCATGGAGGAACTCAACACAATGGGGGCCATTGCTTCCTAAGGGAGGAGGAATGATCCAAGTGGATATTGGTGGCCACCCGCCAAGTCCACTTGGACCGCCACCATTGTTTCTTTTAGCTTTTCAGTTTCCTTAATTGTAGCATAGTTTACTATTTTTAGCAGTTTTTCGGGTCCTGAACTTCTGGAGCCGTTTTGAGGCCCTAAATGACGTTTTTTGGGAAAACTGGGAGCAATATGGGTCCATGGACCGTCTTTGCTCTTCTTAAAGTTGTAGTTCTTGGATAGATATTTCTAACAAGATATTGTGCACATCAAACAGAGATGGTATGCCAAAGTTACGACCCCAGGAAGTTGATGTACTAATTTACCCAAACGGGGCCCACAATTTGGCATTTCCTTCGAGGGTTAGGTTTTTGGATGTTAAGGGTTTTCCATTGTTTTTCAACAATAAATAGGCCTTTGAGCCTCATTGTAAGATAGTTTGGAGGCATGTAGCCGCCACATCTCTTCTCAGAGGTAAGCTACCATTGCCCTAGCTAGTTTATTTCCATTTATGTTTGTAAGCATATTTCAGTATTTTACAGTAATGAAATGAAGTATTATTTCTGCTGCACCTCTTTATGTATGGTTATCTCTATAATTTGTTGCTTCTTGTTTAAATCTGGATCATTATTTGAAATTTTATTATTGTATGTGCACTTTGATACGACGTAATGTGATTATCGTTCCATTTCATATGTTGTAATATTAGATATATAACAAAGAAATTAATTATTGCATGAAATAAATAATAAATTTTCATCCTAAATGTCTTTTTTTGCAGAACAAGGATCTTCCAGAAGATCTAAATGATCCCCGTCACATAGATCCAGATCACATTGGGTTTGATGATGAGATGGCAGATGATGCTCATGATTACAAAAATATAGATGAAAACAAGGTCAATGTCGATAAAGATGGATATGATAATGATGATGATCATGATGATGGCGATGATTATGATTAGGAAGTTGCTGGTAGTAGTCAGTGAACGTAGTTACTGATTAAATGAGAAAATGAACTGGTACCCATTTTTTTGAGGTAGCAAAAAATAACCGATTTTGAAAAGTGGTGATGCGAGAATACACTTTTTTTTTAGCATATTTTTGGCACTTTAAATTTTCTTATGTATCAAATATGAACACTTTTTTTAGATGTTAGTGATCTCCATGTTGATTTTGAAAAGTGTTGATGCAACATCAACCCCTTTTTTTTAGAGGGTTGATTTTTGACACTTTAAATTTTTTTATGTATCAATTATGAACACTTTTTTTAAATGTTAGTAATTTTTATCTTGATTTTGAAAAGTATTGATGCAAAATCAACCCTTTTTATTTAGAGGGCTTAATTTTTACACTTTTAAATTTTCTAGTGTATTAAGTGCGGATATTTTTTTTCAATGTTTGTGATTTTCATGTTGGTAATAAAACATATATGTA
>APFE030463910.1:0-11863 GCA_000404065.3 Pinus taeda | reverse complement strand
TTATTATTATTATTATTATTATTTTCTCTATAGGGTCCATGTCGATGCTCATCTAGAAACCCGATCCTATTATGGGCAATTTAATAGTTGATTTTAAAATTTTCGTTATAATGAATCAAGTCTGCCCCTACAATGTATCAATTTTATGGTTGATCTTTAAGTTTTCTTTACAATAGGTCAAGTTCACCTACATTGCGTGTCAATTTGATGGTTGATTTTTAATTTTTGTTGCAATGTATCAAGTTGTCTTAGGCTAAAATTTAAAAATAACTATATATTTAGCATTTAAAAAATAAATTAATCTTGGGTGTTCATTTTTAAAGTTTTTTGTCATGACATTTTTCCATAATTTCATGCTTGAAATATTTGAAAACTTGAGGTTTTTTTGTAGTCATAATCTTTGGTTTTAATTGCATGGTTGAAAAATTGTCAAGATTTTAATGTTTTTTTAAGTCATGTTATTTTATCTTTAATGCTATGGTTGAAAACAATTACAATTTCAGAGCTTTTTAGAGTCAAGATATTTTATCTTTAACAACATAGATGGAAATTGTTGGAATTATTAGGATTAGAGATATGATATTTTATCCTTAACATCATGTGTGAGAATTGTTGTAATTTTATAGTTTTTCAAAGTCCGGATATTTTATCTTTAATTCTATTGCTAAAAAATGTCAAAATTGTAACCCGGTTTTTTTTTTTGTTATTCCAGAATAAACACTATTTTTAAGGGTGTTTTTCATCCATTTTTCAAAACAAAAATGCTTTTTTACTTTCAATTAAAAAAAATGTTGAAAATTTACACTAAAAAAACATCATTCTAGCATAAACAATTTTCATTTTTTGGTTGTTTTTCATATTTTTTTGGGTTTTTTGGACTAGAGTACCCATTTTGAGGTAATATCTCCCCTTTGATCGATAACCATGTTAGTGACATTCATGATCATATAGACTACATCATGGATCATTTTTGATATATTGTTATGATGTTAATTTTCATGGTTAATATGATATGTATCATTTTCACAGCGTCTAGTACCATATTATTGAGTTATATATTTTTTACATATATCGTTTTGAATTATCATTTCACATAACATATTATATTGACTTGTATCATTTTTTCTTACATGATTTATCATTTTTATTTATATCATTTGTACATGATGTATCATTTTGACTTATGTTGATTGTTGGACATGTATCATTTTCACATGTTATTGATCTACTAGTATATGTGAATTTCACTTGTTTTAGTTATATATGATGACGACCTTATCAATATTGACTCATTAATTTTTATATATTGAAATTGGTTGATGATTTGGATGCATATTTATTGCATATGATGATTTTGATTTACTGCTCTTGATGGATATTGTCAAATTCACTTAAATTATAGATATTTGACTCACTTGTTTTAATTATAAATGATGATTTTGTTACAATAATTATCTTATTATTTTATATATATTGGATGTTGTATATTATATTTTGATGGAGATTTAATAAGTATAATGATGTTTTTAATGTGTATGGTTTTTTGTTTCCCGAAAATTACTTTAAAAATGTTATACTATAAAATATTTCAAATGCATTCATATGAACTATTGTATAACTTATTTAAGAGACATGATATATTTAACTAATTAAATTGAAATAAAACATATTAATTTAGTTGTATGAAAAATAATAATCATTTTTGGAAGCAAAAAAATAAGCAACAATGGAAGAAAAATTGAAAGCAGCACTAGAAACAAAACAGGAAGAAAAACTAGAAGTAAAATGGAAAGAAAAATTGGAAGCAAAACAAGAAGCAAAAATGGAAGTCAAATCAAAAGCCAAACTGGAAGCAGTTCTTGGCACTAAAGCTAACACTATTCCCGACGCTTGGAAGAGAAAAAAGAAGCAACAATGGAAGAAAAATTGGTAGCCACATTAGAAGCAAAACTGGACGGAAAATTGGAAGCCAAACCAAAAGCCAATGGGAAGCAAATCCTGGCACTAATTATGTAAATAAATCAACACTATTCTCGATGCTATGACTGGATATATTTCCAATGTAATTTATGGCACAATTCCAGGCACTATTGCCAGCGCAATTCCCGACACTATTTCTAGTGCTACTTTTATGGCGCTATTTTAGGTGCTATTTCTGGCGTTATTTTCGATACAAAATATAGCGCTATGATAAACATCCATTTTTGTGCCCCATTTGCACCAAAAAAGGTGTCCAATTCGTGAAATAAAATACATTAAATTTCAACGTTATTTTAGGCACTATTTGTTATTCTATTGTAGTGCATAATGTGGTAGAAAAAGTTTAATTCTTTCGTATTGGGATTTTTTTTTCAATCTAAATCAAATCATTGTGTGTATTGAAATAAAAAGGTGGTCATTTCCTTGTTATTATTCTATATGTATATGATATTTTATTCTTCGATATAACTAAGAATGTGATTTGTGATTTAAAGTCTCAGTGTTCAACACAATTTGATATGAATGACTTGGGGCTACAAAATACATCTTAGCAATAGAGATCAATAGAGATAGAGTGAATAAAAGGCTTTGGTGTAACAACCCTTTTTGTTGCCTCCCATGTAAATATCACTATATGAATTCGTTAATGTAAATTTATACAAAATGAAAATTATGGCTAAGTTCGAGGAGTGTACATAGATTGAGAGATATAAGGAGGGGAGGTTGCTTGTGATGTGATTAACTGAATCCACTTCATTATTTCCATCTTACCTACCCCCTTATGAATTAAAATGGTCTACACGCTAGATGGTGAATTGGAGTATCGGACTTTGAGTGGAGGATGAGTCCCATGTTATTCCCCTTCTCATGGGATGTGTGGGAAAATAAGTTAACATGCAAAATGAGAATATTTGGTGAGGGGAGGTGATACGAGAATACACGAAATGAGAGAGAGAAAGATGCAAAGGAAAAAGTGGAAGACAAGTGACGAGGAAGTGGAACATGAGAATAATCACATGAAAGAAGTGTTGGAGCAGTTGCAACTGGTGCAGAAAAGTCTCAAGCCAGTGCTTTGTAATTGGGACACCATTCGTTGTGTTTTCATTGAGCCCAATGTTATGTGTCTATGTTGTAAGCTAGTGAAGGATTGGTAGAGATTTGATTCAATATTCCTAGTTGAATAAGACAAAAAACCGCTAAGTGCATATTGTAAGCTGAAAAACCTCTTGGGTGCTTTTTGGAAAGTTGATAAACCAATGGGCAGGTTGAGCCACTGAGGTGCTTGTTGTAAGGGGATGATAAACCACTAGGTGGTTCATAAGGAAGTTGATAAAACACTTGGTGCCTTCTAAGTAAGATGATAAACAACATGGAATGTGGGCTCTAGAGTCTTACAGTGCTTGCCTTGAAAATCCCACTGATAAACCACCTATTAGTGAAATCATTCTCCTAGAACTTAGTAGAACTTCAACTGAGCATTGGGTGAATCCCTATGATCAATTGTAGTGAGGTTTAGAGTCATTATGGTTCTCATTGCTATAGACTATTTGATAAACCTCTTGGACAAAAAAAACCTCTTGTTTTATCTGTTTGATTGAATATTGGTGTGAAATTCCCTTGAACAAATTAGTCCTTAAACTTTTAATCTAGCTCAAGGGTGGTCAACTACAAGAAAGATTGCAGTGTAGCTAGCCTATGGTTGGTGGAGAGTTGAAGTCCCTCCTTTATTTTTCAAACATTCAAGCTAATGATATAAATGTATTTACTTGTATATATATTTGTACCATGGATGACGAGCAATGTCTAGTACGTGATATGAAAGTGTACGGATTAGAAATAATAGTGGAGGAATGTTAATATTCCCATATGTTTATGAGGAATGCTTTGCTTTAATGTTATTATGGTTATGTGGAACTTATATATATTTTTGTTTCTTTTTATTCCTATAAGATATAAAGTTAATAACATGAGTATTCCTGATTCCTTGATGTGCCTTAGCTATCCTATTATAGTATGTAATTTCAATTATCTGATATGTTATGAATATCATGACTCACTACCTTGTTTAAGGTTGTGGACTTCCTCTCATAATAAGGAGTTTTTACAGGGGTTGTGTTATGTATAACAATTCAATTAAATCTAATAGTTACTTTTGTTAAAAACAAAGAGAACATTTGCGTGACTAAGTGTAGATACGTGTCGTGCTTCAAGATATCAGGGGTTTCACGAGGGAAACACAATATGTGAAATCCTTGTTAAATTGGGTTGTTGGAGCCATTTCTTAGTTTTTTTTTAGCATAAAACATAAGGCAGATTTCTACAGCAATCAAACTTATTATGGTCATGCCATAATTCCTTCGAGGATCAATGCTTAGATGTGGTTTTCAATCCTAAGAAGTTGGTGCTCTGGGAAATATACCACTTTAAGGAAATTTTGGTCTAAACTCTTGAAGTTTCTTCCTTGTGATTTTAGAAATTTTGCACTTGCATCAGGGGTCGGATAGTTCTTGGATGAACCATGTATTCAGGTTGTAATCTCTTTAAATTCCTAACGATAGTTGCATCCATATATATCGAGGGGCGTGGGGGGGGAGATGCATTGAAGACTTCCAAATGTATCTCGAAATATGGACATCCACCCAATCATCACATGTGCACCTTCAAAGTGTACTAGTTTCAAATGGTCCAAAATTCCATGGTAAATTAGTAGGAGTGATCTCTGGTGTGGGATCTGCTTGGGAGGAGCCAAATGTTTATTTTGATTAGAAATTAATCCAACGATCTGAGGGTTCCAGAGGTGTGTCAATAGTTCATACTTGTATGCACTTTCGATTTCCCCTGAACCATATTTAACTAAGAGAAGTAATGAAGCATGAAGGGACTGGGCCCTATGGGACCTATGAGCTAGGGTTAGGTGGAAAGTGCCATGAATGTCTTGAATTGGCCATGTAAGTTCCATGTTGGCTCCATGAGTGACATGAGACTGTTTAGAGTGAAGTAGTAGATCCATTTGGGAACACGGTGGTGGACCCTTACTAGCATGGCATAAATTAGTTGTTCAAACATCAAATGGGCATAAATCTCAATCTATGAATCAAATTGAGATAAAATTTATATCACCAAAAATCTCTCGATGAGATGTATACAATGGTAATATTAAATATTAGTTCCACAAAATTTGGAGAAGAAGGATTTTTTTGTAAACCCATATTCATAATACACTTGGAGGTATGGTTAATTATAAAGTAACACCTTCCACAACTTGAAAGGCACAGTTGGGTGGAAGGAAGTGTTACATTTGATTGATCTAGAGTAAATATGTAAACTTTGTGCCACAACATTTCACATGGTAGGTTGCAAACCATTAGGCATTCTAATTTCTACTAGAACTAAGATTTCAATTAAGTAATTTCCTATAACACCCAAAGAGATGGAGGATATGGCTTATGCTCCTTTTGCTAATAGAGTTGGTAATTTGATCTATGATATGGCATGTACCAGATCATACATTGACCAACTAGTGGGAGTCTTTAGTCAATTCATGGCTAATCCTATATGTAAATATTATGTTGTAGTGAAGAGGGACTTTAAGTATTTGTGAAGTACCTTTGGATATTAGATTTGGGAACACACATGGTGGACCCTTGTTGATGTGTCACAATTTAGTTATTAAAACTTCAAATAGGCATAAATCTCAATCCACGTATCAGTTTGAGGTAAAATTTATATCATCAAAAACCTCCCGACGAGTCGTACGCCATGGTGATATTAAATATTAATTATGCAAAATTTGGAGAGGAATGAATTTTTTGTAAACCCATATTCATAAGAGACTATCGAGGTATCGTTAATTATAAAGTAATGCCTTCCACAACCTAAAAGGTATAGTTGGGTGGAAGGTAGTGTTACATTCGATTAAGCTAGAGTAAATATTTAAACTTTGTGCCACAAAATTTCACATGGTAAGTTGCAAACCATTAAGCATTCTAATTTCTATAGGAACTAAGATTTCAATTAAGTAATTTCCTAGAACACCTAGAGAGATGGAGAATATGGCTTATGCTCTTTTTGCTAGTATAGTTGGTAGTTTGATTTATGATATGGCATGTACTAGACCATACATTGCCCAAGTAGTGGGAGTCTTAAGTCAATTCATGGCTAATCCTAGATGTAGACATTTGGTTAAAGTGAAGAGGGCCTTCAATTAAATTTGTGAGGTACCTTTGAATATTCCATTTTCTATCATAATGATGTTTTAGGGGATCCACACTTGGTGCATATGTAACATTATGTAGAATTTTATTGTGTAATGGATGTGGACAAAAGAAGATATATGAGTGGAAACATATTTTGTTTATTTGTTGGAGTAGTGAGTTGGATGAGAAAGTATAAATTTGTTGCAACTTTGTCCATTATAGAGTAAAAGTATGTGAAATATAATCACAATTTTAAGGAGGCCAATTGGATTATGGAATTATGTTCAAAAGTAGGAATAAGTTAGATACATATCACAATTCAATGTGATAGTATTAGTGTCATTTCTCTAACTAAGAACCCAACCATTCACGCAAAGACAAAGAATAGATATATAGCAACATTTCAAAAAGGGCATAGTAGAGGATGGAAAGGTGATACTAGAGAAATTGACAGCTTACAAAATGTTGTGATGAAACAAATGAACAAAGGTACATGAAAGTGGTGTTCTGGGTTGATGGGATTTATGGACCTTAGCAATTAGCTTGTAGATTAGTATCTTCTCCCTTGTGCATTTGCTAGGTATATGACAAGAGGGAAAATGCCAAAATTTCTTTAGAAATTTGATGTTATTAAACACTCTTGTTGAGGGAAAAAAACAATGTATTGTAACCATCTAATTGTTGAGTAATACATGGATTGTACTTTAAAATATGAAATTTTATTCCAAAATTTTTTTCAAAAAAATTATTTATGTTTTATATTTTGTTTATTTGTTGCAATCCATTTTTTAATTTATTTACATCCTTCTCTTATAAATTAGTGTAAAAAATGTATTTCATACTTTCTTACCATTCAATTTAAATCAAAATCAATTTCATCATTCCTATAAAAGAAATTTTAATCCAAACACTATATTCTTTGAAGCTCCTAATCTATCTATAAAATTATTCAATCTGAAATGATATGGGAAACGTATACATGTCTATTGATACATTCCTTTCCATTCTAATGCCCCATCCTCAAAAAACATCGCTTTCGTCGTTGGTAAGATAAAACATTAAAAATATGGCTTTCTTCGTTGGTAAGATAAAACATTTGAAAGTTCAGTAAAAATTTTAAGAAAACTTCAAAATATTAAACACAATTTTCCCACGTAATGAACTTTGATGATAACCCTTACCTTCAAATGTTTGGTTGTTTTTACTATAAGATCAACTTTTAATGAAAAACAATCCCCTAATTGAAGTTTTATATCAAGCATTTAAAAGGACACGCTTAAAGAGCAAAATATATCCACTTATTTTTAATTGAATAATAGCAAATATTAAAATGTTTCACACTTAGTTTATGTTTGAGAAATGGAGATGTGATATAAAAGAAAATTTCAGTAAAACTATGGTTGTAATATAAATAATATTTTATAATATTAAAATTTTATATTTATTTTTTATTTATAAATTATAAATTTAAGTAAAATGAATTTATTTACAAAAATTCTTTATTTTAAAATCAAATATTTTTTTGGTAAATTTTTAATCATAATATATGAATATTTATATCAAGGAATTTTAGACTTCTGTGATCCATAACACTTTTTAGAAAAAATTTCGGCGAAATCAACATAATTGATCAATTAAAAACTAATTAAATTTTTAATTTTAATTTAATATTATCAATATTTTATTTTTTTATTAATTATATAAAAAAAACATTAAATATATATACATTAAAAAACATGCAATAAGTTTCTTAACTATGGTGATTCATCCCATTTTACCATGGAGATTTTTAATTTGTAAATGGACTTTGTTATAATACCATGGGTGATCCCTTACTAATACCACATGCCAAAAACATCATAACTCATGTTCATATGATATTTTTTTAATTAATCAATCTAATTAAAAATTGTAGGAATTTACAGGGTAAGTTCCTCAGACAGAACACTAAAGGACACCGCTCACAAACAAATCACAGATCAATACATCAGTATTGTTGACGTGGTTAAAACTCTGAAAGAGGGAAATAGTCCACGACCTCAGCCAACGCGGCCACTCCAAGCGATTTATTAATAAAAGAATGAAAATTTACATAAGATTCTCTCATGAATGGTTACCCTAAAAGTGACCCTCGATGCTCTTTAAATAGAGATCATGGACCAATCGGGTGTTAAGCCATGGATCAAGTGTCGGTAATACCGAGGAGAGAATGAACCATCAGATCACTACATATCATGATCGTCGGATTGTAATTTACCAAAGTACATAGTAAAGAAATACACTTTACCTAACTCTACACTAGACCAAGTTATACTTAACAATTTCCTATGTGTCAAAATATCCTAACATCCCCCCCTTAAGAACAACTTTAGATAGGATTGAAGGATGTATAAATATGACACAATAGCAGAAGGAAGGAGGCATTAGAGCCTATCCCCCATTAGTGACAACTTCTTGAACTCCAACCATAAATCAAAGTTTAGTAAAATTCGCCTCTGTGAGAGCCTTTGTAAAGATGTCTGCAACTTGATCATCTGTTGAACAATATTGCACTTGAAGAACATGGTCATGAATGAGCTTTCTGATGAAGTGCATGTGCAGTTCAATGTGCTTGCTGTGCTAATGTTGGACTGGAACTTTGCATAGTTGAATGGCACTTTGATTATCACACCAAAGTGTAGTCAGATGTTGATGTTGAAAGCTAAACTCTGATAGGATCTAACAAAGCCACAGGGTTTCCTTACTACCTTCTACGGCACCACGATACTCTGCTTTTGCTGAAGAAAGAGAAATGACACTTTGTTTCTTGCAAGCCCATGTAATAGGTCCTGAACCAAGAGTGAACACATAACCTGTAGTAGACTTCTGATCATCAGGGTCACTAGCCCAATCAGAATGAGTGAAACCAACCAATAGAGGAGATGCTTCTACACTGTAATGAATCCCAAACTATATTGTACCTTGAACATAATGAAGTATTATTTTAGTTGCTTTCCAATGACTTTCATGTGGGTTTTGCATAAATCAAGCAATAAGGCCAACATCAAAGGAAAGGTTAGGATGAGTATGGGTCAGATACAAATGTTTTCCTACAAGTTGATAGTATAAGATAACATCAACTTCAGGGGAAGTACAAGTGACTAAAAGTTTTGCTCCAAACTAAAAGGGGGAAGGGGCTAGCTTACAATATTCCATATGAAAATGACGTAGAAGATCGCATGCATACTTGGATTGGGAAAGGGAAATACCTTCCTTGGATTGCAAGACTTGAAGACCAAGAAAATAATGCAAGTGTCCTAAGTTTGTCATTTCAAACTTTTTTTTAACGCTGGACTTCACATGTTTTATAAGGTTGGGATCACTACCAGTAAGGATATGATCATCAACATAAAGAATAAGAATGATAAGAGACTTGCCCACTTTCTTGGTGTAGACAATATTGTTAGAATGACACCTAAAAAATCCAGTTGCTAAAAGAAATCTATCCATTTTGGCATACCAAGCCTGAGGGGGTTGCTTGAGACCATAAAGGGATTTCTTAAGCCGACATACAAGGCTGGAGTCTGTTTGTATAAAGCTAGTAAGTTGTTCCATATAGATTTCTTCATGCAAGTCCCCATGCAAGAAGGCAGATTTAACATCCATCTAATGGACTTCCCATTTGAAAGAGGCAACAAGGGAAAGAACAAGGCAGATAGAGTTCATTTTGGAAACAGGGGAGAAGGTTTCAGTATAGTCAATGCCTTCAACTTGTGAAAAACCCTTAGCAACAAGTCGAGCTTTATGTTTATCAACTTTCCCATCTGCCCCATACTTGGTTCTGTAAACCCATTTGCATCTAACAAGTTTGCGTCCCTTTGGAAGGGGAACAAGATCCCACGTATCATTTGCCAATAATGAACGATATTCTTCATTCATAACTGCGTCCCAATCTAGATGGCCTGAAGCTTCTACAAAGGTGCTAGGATCATAATTAGCTAAAGCTTAAGCTAGTAAAGAATCGACTCTATCAAACTAAGAACGTGTACGTCACTGATCTGTCGGATCACCGACAAGAGCACCTGCTACATCCCGAGTAGCACGGACCCATTTTGAAAGTTGAGGAGCCGAAGGAGGATCTTGAGAAGGTGGGGGAGGATTGTCATCCTCGTTGTCATCATCTGAAGAAGAAGTATTTTTTAGAATTAGAAGGGATAGAGAGAGGTGGCACATTCGCCGAACTAGGTTCGTAGGCCGGTATATTTTCAGCAAACTTTACATCTCTTATAGTGATAACATTTTTGGACTCTAGTGGAATAAGTCTGTATCCTTTGACATCTTCAGAATATCCAACAAAAATACATTTTTCACTCTTAGGTTCTAAAGCTTTATGTTTCTCATCTGGAATATGGGCCCATACTTCACTTCCAAAAACACGAAAGTGACTTACATCTAGTCTAATTGAGCTCCATGCTTCTTCTGGAGTGATATTCTTTAAAGCCTTAGTAGGAGTGCAATTTATTATGTAATTTGCACAGTTAATTGCTTCTGCCCAAAAATTAAGAGTAAGTCTTTTATATTGAAGCATACAATTAGCCATTTCCTTTAAGGTGTGATTATTCCTTTCAGCCACACCATTTTATTGTGGAGTATATGGAAGAGTATGTTGCATTTTAATTCCATTCTTAGTGCAAAAGTTGATGAATTTGTTGTTAACATATTCTCTGCCATTATCAGATCTTAGCTTAAGAATTTGATGTCTAGATTGTTTTTCAGCAAAGGCCTTAAAGGCCAAGAACATGTTAAATACATCACTCTTGAGTTTTAAGAAGTATACCCAAGTGCGCCTGGAGAAATCATCAATGAAAGTTAAGAAATACTTGTAGCTAGAGAATGAAACAACTGGAAGTGGACCACATAAATCACTATGCACAAGCTATAAAGGGGCTGAGGCGTGCCAAGAGGCGCATTTTTCAAAACTATCCTGATGATGTTTTCCGAGTACACATTCGGAACAAACACCATCTCTTCAAGATACCATTGGAAGACCTGTCACCATATTTTCTTTACATAAATTCTAAAGGGAGCGATAGTTTAAGTGACCAAATCGCTCATGCCAAAGTTTGCTCACTTCATCATTATCAGCAACAAATATCGAGGGAAGATTTGATGACCCAAAGTTGTTAAACTTATACAACCTTGTAAAATCATCAATAATGGCAGTAGCTAAAATCTGTCTAGGATCTCTTAGGTCCTTAATTACAACATCGTGAGGTGAAAATTCAATGATTTTACCTTCACCTGAATGATTTATCTGATATACAGATAGAAGGTTGCAGGATAAGGTTAGAAAACATAATACATCATTGAATTGACCATTGACTATATGAACAGTTCCAGTCCCTACAACACTAAGAGATCTATCATCACCAACATATATATTTTGGTGTTACAATCATTTATAGAAGAAAACATGGCTTTGTTTTTGGTCATGTGATAAGAAGCTCCAGAATCAATGAGCCACTCATGAGAATGAGAAGAAGAAGATACATTTAGTGCATATCCAGACCGAGATGCTTGATAACCACATGCAAAAAGTGCCATTCCTGAAGATGAATTTGAAGAGTGCTCCAAATTGATGTTATGCTTCTTCATTGCTGCTTCCAAGGCTTCCATCTTCTTAAAGCATTTAGATTCTAAGTGGCCAT
>APFE030463900.1:0-41500 GCA_000404065.3 Pinus taeda | reverse complement strand
CTATCATATATATATATATAATTTTAAAAAAACAATAAAAAACATATGCATTAAAGATATTTAAAAAATAACTTTTAGAAAATAAAAACTAATATATTTCTATTTTAAATGATAACCATGTCAATATAAAAAAACAACAAAGTTAACTTTATCATTATTTAGATATACATTCCATTAATGATTCATCTCTAATTATTAACCATATATGAAACATGATCTCCCCAACTTAAAAATGAGAAGGAAAATATATTTAAAAAAATATCATACACAAATTTATATTTCAATGTTCATATTGGCCCTTACATTGGTAACATTTAATCTATATGTTTTTTCTTTGATTTGAAGTTTTTTTTTAATAGTGATAATGTTATATTATTTATTATTTTATATTATTATTTTAGTTATGATTTAAAATATTTAAAAAAATATATTGTATTATTATTATTAACGATAAATATATATATAATTGGTAATTTTTTATAAATATGAGTTTAAGGGGTGCAAAACACCTTGGCACAAAAATTAGTAAATTGTAAATTTATTACTATTAATAATTATAAAATAAAGCTTCTCTCTATGCTATATCTAGAGGGACAGCAATGAACCCGCGGACAAGCTTTCTAAGGAAGGTTTGCAGCAAACTTTGGGAGGCTGGAAAATAGTGGAAGATCGCCAAGGACAGGTCCTAACATCAGAATTGCTGCCATATGCATAACCTACAATTGATGTTTTTACATATCTTTTTTCCTTTTTTGTTTCATGCACAAGATTCTAAATCAGACATATAGCACAGACTATTTAATCTTTTTGAATATGCACCTGGACATTATGGTTTACTTACTCTATATGGGTTGTTTTCCTCTCTGTTGAGGAGACCCAAATGATATGATGTTTTTTGTATTAAACTGCCTCTCTTGGGGAGGACATTTTTGATCATGGCTGTAAGTCAAAAAACAGCTAACAGAAGTTTTATTTGCAGCAGTATTTTGCTCTGAAAACAACAGAACAAAATGACAGTAAGGAGGACTTTTATTGATTGCATGGTCAATCAATCAGCAATATTGGAAATGCTCAGCATATGCAATGTAACTTTTTATTTTCTTAATAAAAAGTTCGCTTTTTCTTCAGAAAAAAATAAATAAAATAATAATAATAATAATAATAATAATAATAATTATAAAATAAATTAATATATAAATTGAATATACTTAAGCATTAACAAGATTATAATATGGGCTAATATTATGGTTATCAATACCATATGTCTAAAAAATTATAATTAATTTCATAACTTGTTCATATGGTATTTTTTTAATTAATGATTAAATTTACAAGGTAACAAAGGTATAACTATTTTTTAGATAAATCTCAAATGTTGATTAGACTATTACTAACTAAAAATATTACAGAATATTCCACCTAAAATAGATTCCTATCATTTATTTAATAATTATTGATAACTACCCCCGATCAGGGTGCGTGGTTGAGGAAAGCGAGGACGTTGGTCAGATATGGTAGTTATGTTATGTAAGGGAAGGGTACCACCCACTACCCCCCACGCACTCATGGCGATGGGTGTGGTGGCCTCCCATATGCTAACTGACAGAAGACATGGGAGAAGTAGCAGTCAGGGCCAGGGTGGAGAAGGAGGTGAGAAGGTTAAGGTAGGACGGGTGATGGGACAGAGCAAGGTGGAATGGGATTATGAAGGAAGTCAGGATAGAGAGAGGAGTATAGTCGAGATTATGGGAGGAAAGAGGAGCGAGGGCGCAAGACAATGGAGCTTCCAACAACGACCTCTGCAAACTGTTTTTGGGTATGTTCCCCAACCTTACAAGCCCATTACTATGTTTACTATGTTAATTCATGGCTGGGGGTGTGGGAGAAGACTGGGGAGGGAAATTGGAGAGAAGGTCGGGGAGAACAACGTAAGCAGGGGGGGATGGTTATTGGGTTTGAGTCAGAGTCTAGAGTTGAGAGAGAAAACCGGGCTGGGACCTTGAGAAACCCCCTATGAATGAACGAGATAGTTGGTATATCAGGGAGGGTGGGGAGACTGCAACTACACATGCACGAGGGCCACGAGAAGAGAAGATAAGAGAGGTAGCTCTTCTTGGCAGAGATGTGAGGCAGCAGCACTAGGAAGAGGGGTGACAGTAACTTGGCTTGATGGGCTGACAATGAGAGCCGTAAGCATAAATTAGATCTAGCACCGAGACATCACCCCTGTGAGTAGGCGAGAGCATTAACATAACCACAGGAGTGGTGAGGCTACCACAAGGTAGGTGAGCAAGAAAAATGAGAGGCAAAAGAGTGGCGCAGACGCATCAGACAGAGGAGAGGTGCTACATCTTTGCGAAGAGGGGCACCTGGGCAGAGGCAATTGTGATGGGAAATGTGAGGGGAGGGGAACCTGCATCCATCTGGAGAGGCACAAGACCACGTCCTGAGAGCTAATGCATATTGTGTGTGAACAGGCTCAAAAAAGAGAAGAGATGACTTGACCTGCACATGGAAGAGGACGTGGCAGAAGGGGGAGGGAGTCGACTTGAGCAGTAGACCCAAGCATCTCAGAACCTAGGCGTGGGAGGAAGCTTGTAGAATGCCTTAGCAGCGAAGCAGCAATAGTTTATAGGGAAGGAACTAATGTAGGCATCCGTAAGATTTTGGAAGAATGGGAGTAGAAGATAAAACAGGAGGAGGAGTTCGAAGAGGAAATGTAGAATTGGCGAGCTGTAATCCTAGAGCTTGGGAGTACCAGGGGTAGACTCACTCAACTTAAATAGACGTTATATCTGTAATGGCTCATGAAGAGCCTCATGGGGAAGACAATTGAGCAAACGTCAGTGGGGATGGCTATGACCCTCCAGGACATGCCTAATTACAAAAAAGATTTGCAGACAATTAAATTCCAGTTGTGTAAGCACGACATCCACATAGATTGAATCCAAAGGCACATCCCTTGCAATATCGAGTGTGCTGACATACCTGGAGACTCAACCAAAGACGTGGCTCCAGTGGATTCAGCCTCAGAAGAACAACATGATTAGTGAGTTTCCTGGATGTTTTTTTGTTTCTTGTGGGTAGCATTTACTTTCACTTATGCATGCTTATGATAGATAGACACATATAACAATATGCAACAAATCATGCCTTTCTCATAATAACAAATAGCAGCAAAGTCTCTATTCAAATGAATATCCAACTCCTACAAATAGATGTCAAATTCCAATCCATACATTATACTCAAATCAACCTTCTGTAAAACACAACTACATGTCCTTCTCCCCCTTTGACATCCGGGGCAAAGGGGAATACTAGGTTTAAAGAAGTACTCCCCATGAAGTTCTCAACACTATGTTGACTGATCTTTTAATGTTTCTTTTGCATAATAATATTCTCATATAGACCATACTCCCCTTAAGAATATACTGGAGATACCAACACTTTTTCTTATGTAATGGAACTTTTAGTGATATGTGATATACAATACAAGGACAAGGATTTATGAAGCAAATAAATGGTTGTACATTAGTAGATATGACTGATATATACCTCTCCTATAAGCAGGGCTATCACCAATTAAGACTCTATGAACCCAAGTTTACATCAATCAACCAAATCAATGATGGTTTATCAATGATATACATGGTATTACTTTCATGCATTTCTCCCTCAAATATATAAACCTTATTTTCATGCATTTCTCCCCCTAAGCACATACATAAGTTAATCCTACATACCTTATAGTTATCAAGTTCCTATGCCACTATCAGTTGCTTCTCATGAGGCTATGTACTCACATTCACTTCTATGGTCCTTTTATAATATGCATCAAGTGCAATAGACTGTAGTGGGGACTATCTTGCTCCACTCTGAATCTAAAGAGGAGTTTGGCCTCTTTTTTTTGCCTGTTTTTTTTCTTTAGAAAATATACTTCGTTTGAAATTCTAATTCTTTTTTCGGTAGCATGTTCATCGAATAAACGAATTCGACAACTTGGAATGTTGTGCGATGTGGGTCCCTCAGCTGTAACAATAAAAATAGTTCGTATAGTCATGCAAATGTGTTGAACATCATAATATATCGCAATTAACGTAAAACAATGCATAGCATGACATTTCCATACCAATATTGGGTATAATAGAATCTTGAATTATCTCAGGCGCGTGGTCCATATTTCCTTGTTTATGAGAAGATGACTCCAATTTTTCATCCATTCTTTTTTTCCTTGCATGAACTCGTCCAACCCTTTCAAATTGTAGTATATCTGTCCCTGACTTTGACTTGCGACCACATCACCTCTTTTTATTTACTGGACTCAGGAAACTATGTTTTCTCTTGGTAGTTATCTTGGATGGAGTTATAGTATTGAAAAACATTTTGTTGTATTCTTGACAAGCTTTGTCTACCAAGTTGTTCAATGCATATGCCTGTTCCAAATTTGTAGGTATTATGGATCTCAATATACGGAAACTGGGCATATACGGAAGATGTGGGCATATACGGAAACTGGGCATATACGGAAGATGTGTGCATATACGGAAACTGGGCATATACGGAAGATGTGTGCATATACAGAAGATGTGCGCATATACGGAAACTGGGCATATACGGAAGATGTGTGCATATACGGAAACTAGGCATATACGGAAGATGTGTGCATATACGGAAACTGGGCATATACGGAAGATGTGTGCATATACGGAAACTGGGCATATACGGAAGATGTGGGCATATAAGTCATACATCCTATACTTTGTAAGGGATATGAGGGATATCACTGACATTTCCAACATGTTCAAATACAATTGTAAACCATTGTTGGAGGGACGCACATATCTGTGATGTAATTTAAAGCCATTAAATTACAACAATGGAGACTGGTACTGGATTCTAGATAAATTTAAAAAGAGGGTAAATACCTGGACTCACAAATGGTTGTCACTTGGGGGAAGATTCATTCTTGTACAATAAGTGATTCTACAGATGGGAATGTATTGGGCATACCTATTCAGTCTTCATGCAACCATCATCCATAAAATAAAATCTATTTTGGCGCACTTCATCTGGGCGGGTCGAAATACTAAAGGAAAATATCACCTTACAAAATTGGATAATCTAATAGTTCCGAGGGAAGTTGGTGGATGGGGCATTTTGGATAATAAGGTATTTGGATGGGCACTCCTCTTGAAGTCTTTTTGGTGAGGTCTACACATGGAAGACCTGTGGCGGGACATCATATTTACAAAATATTTGAACATAAGGGACCTTGTGGCATGGAGTAGGACAAGCACACTTGGGAAGGTAACTGGATCATATATTTAGAGGAGTTTTCAAAAGGTGAAGGGAATTTTTCTTCGGAGATTTTATTGGAAATTCAGCAGTGACTCACAGATCATTATTGGTATAGATTTGATTAAGGATGTCGTTGGCACACAATAGTTATCAGAACATCTCCTACATAGTTTGCATGCACATGACATATTTTATCTAAATCATATTATCACCGGATGGAATGATAAAACATCTATGTGGAGATGGGATGAGGATTTTGGAATACCTGATGATCTAATTTTGGAATGGGAAACATTCATTTTCACACTCAGGCATGTAACAGGGGGGAGGAGGATCACATTGCTTGGGTGGGTGCACTTAACTCAAAAGGAGTTGTGGGTGTGGATATATATAAACACATTATCTTCCCTTCCTGAGGACTGTAGCCAAACTGGTACCACAAGGTATGGAAACTTCATATTCCTCACAAAATCACTCTGTTTAATTGGTTGTTATGACAAAATAAAAACCTCACATGGGATAATCTATGCAAGAAGGGTATCCAGTCATTTCCAAGGATGAACTGCGCATTGCGTAGTCTTAAGCCTCAAGATTCACCCTTGGCTTTTGGGACTGCATAATGCGCAGCTCCCTTAGCTAGTCTCTCTCATTTGATCATGAAAATTGTGCAATCATTCTCATCAGTCTAGGTGTTTGCTACCTGATCTAGCTATGGAAGTTGATTTGCAAAAGCTAATGTTTTCTTGCCACGAATGCCTTTTCCCTCCAGCGGGTACAAGAATTTTTTAGCACTTCTCTTCAGCAATCACTGTTACCATGGCACCCAAGGGAGCTACTTAAAAATATTCCAAAAAAGTAGTACCAGGAAAGCAGTTGAGAGCATGCTAGTTAACTTACCAGTGTATTTCGACACTCAACTATTTGTGGAAAAGGAATCAAATCTTACATAGCAAAAAGTGAATGAACCTTTTTTGGCAAATTGAATCACAACATATCTAGAGGACCGACAGGTATATGCCAGTGTTCGATAGTTAGGATTACATAGGGTTGTATGCAGATATCCAGCCTTCCCATGTGCAAATGTCATCAACAGGATTGTTTCACATATTGATGTGAAAATTATGACTTTGTACAGTGCCAATAGACAGAAGCTTCCTACTTTTCTAGCAGAAGATTACCGTCTTATGTACCATTTTCCCAAGCCAGAAGCGCTCATGGATTCATACTTCTATGCCACCAACAATTATTTGAGCACAAAAGACATTGTTAAAGGATGGGTGAAAGAGCCATCAAATTTTCGACGGAGGGAAATGCAGAGGAGATTGGAGGAAGAAAAGCAGGAGAAAGAATAAGAAGAGAAGCATAAGAAGGAAGAAGAAGAGAGGCAAGGTGTAAAACAATGCATAAGAAAGATAAGGAGAAAGAACAAAACTAATCACCAATAAAGGAGGAGAGCGGATATATACAGGAGAAGGAGCTTGCTCAGAAGATTGAAGAATTAATTGAGATTGTAGACATGGAATCGGAGCCAAACACATAGAATTTGGACTTGATGCCGAGTACAAAATAGGTCACCATTAAGTCTCCACCATCTTTACTAGTAGATTTAGCTGCAGGCGAGGAAGAGGAAGTCGTTCCTCTTGATGATGATCCAGTTATGGACATGTACAATCTTTCATACGATGAAATTCAGAGGAAGTTTGTACAATCATGTAAGAAGCACTTTCTAGATGACCTCACAATGCCTACATTCATTAGACAAAGGGTGATAGTGGCAGACACATACAATATTTCATACGATAAACTTCAGAGGAAGATTGTACAAGTGCGTAAGAAGCACTTTGTGGATGACCTCGCATCGCTTGCATTCATTAGAGAAAGGGTTATTGTCTTTGTATGCCCTTTTTAATCGCTTGCTTGTCTTCGATACATAAAAGACTTTTTCTCCATTTTCGTGCAGTAATTTAAAAAAAAAAATACATCATCAAATTAAGTCTTCAAATATTTGTTAAAATTGAATCTTGTTGATCATGTTACCTAAATCCAACCATTTTTTTATCATTAATAAGTTAGTTTAATATTATTTAACTACCCTAATTATTTTTCTTTGATGTGAATTGCAACAGGATAATGGAAAAGGGACTTGATCTCTGACCCCTCTAGTGGGTCACCAATCAGAGGTCAAGTTTTGGAGAAAGACACGAAATGTGTAAGGTAAGAGTCCCTGACACCCGACTTAGAGTGGGATTGTGAGGGTGTTGATTTCAAAACGACCAGAAGCAACTTATTCGAAAGTTTATTAGCCTAGTCGTAACAACCATAAATAATAAAACTTTTAAATAACATATACTATTTTTCCTACTACTTAAACATAAATGGATTAGCTTTATCTTCCACCCATTAGCTTAAAAATAAAAAAATAAAAAATCATCATATGATGAAAAGTGTGATGTGTCGGGCTTAAGAATGCTCAAGAATTCGATGCAACCTAATTATTAAAATGATCAAAGTCAATAAAAAATGAAATCATTAAATATAAATTAAATTCAACAATTAGTTGTTAATTTAATGATTGTAAATATGAATTTTGTTTTGGTTAGATTGAAAGCGACATATGCTAACTACCTTTTATATGGTGGATAATTTTAATATCGTTAATTAAATGTTGAATTGGTATATCAAAGTCTTTTTGTTTTGAATATTTTTCTCAATAATGAATTAATTAATAAAACAAGTCACTGAAGTAGAAGATCGATATCCAAAACCGCATCTACAGTAGCTTATATCTGCTTAGAAATATGTATGAATTCTTAAGTTGGCGATCAATATCTTATTTTCGATACCTTATTCGTAACTAGTAACACAAAATTCAACACACAACTCTCAATGTATAATGCTCATGGTTTGCATTAAGATTGGGTTTCAATGTAGCGTAATCAGACATAGCATTCATATTTCATTGATGCAACATATAATAAAAAATCATACCATTCCAATGCATAGCATACAACAACTCTAGCTCTATGTAATCAACCTTCAAAAAACTATGCTCCAAACATACAAAAAAATGTAGCAAACACACCAACCATATGCAACATATGCCATTACATGGTCTCCAATGTACAACATATATCATTACATGGTCTTCGATGCACAACATTCACCATGAAATGCACCAAACATAGGAGTTACCAATGCACAACCTTGCACAAAACGCATTAGATCATGACCATAATCAACTTAGAGGAGTAATACAATGACTATGACATTGTTTCCTTCAACGGTTCAATATGATCGATGTAGAGGGACACAAGGAAGAGGAGTAGAGAATATGGTAGAGAATAAAATAGATTTTTAATGGCAGGAGTTACATAACATAAAGGAATAAACAAAAGTTGTGTTCTACCCCAATCCCAAGAACCTCACATTGAAGTGGATGTCAGTTGTATAAAAATTATCAATAAGAGAGAGTTAACATTAGGGTTTTTGAAGAATAAGGAACTCAAGTTATTTTTCTATGTATTATGATTTAATCCAATTCGTTTAGTAGCAAGTATGCAATAGTATTCATCAAAATATAAACACTGCTAAATTTTCATATGACTTTTCACTAGTAACTACATACTAATTCTTCATTCTTCCATGGTAACTAATTATCTTTTCTCACCATTGGGTTTGCTCTGCGTGACCACATTGGGTTTACAAATCAAGAGAGAAAATTTATATGCTTATATTTTAGTTCAAAGAAAACCTGGTGTTCTCAAGTATTTGGTCAAAGAAATCATGCAACAAGGAAGGTAGGTTTAAGGTCTGGATTCTTCCCACAACATGGATAAATAATTTTGATCACTACCACTCCCAAAGACCATAACTCGATACTCCAAAAGACACAACTCCTTTCAATAAATGAAGGGAAAAAATACAAGTCTATACATAAGTGCATAATAGTTTGTTCAGTGTTTGCACCTTGGTATACAATATTTATATATTGATGAGAGATCGAATGGTGATCCGAGGGCCTTAGCGGGAGCCAGATCTCTTTTAAAACGCTATATTTGTTTTTATCTGGTACATTATCTAAAAGCATCGGGATCACCGTATGTGTTGGGTCTGCTTTTTGCATGCAAGTTCGGTATTATATATATATATATGTATGTATGTATGTATGTATGTATGTATGTATGTATGTATGTATGTATGTATGTATGTATGTATGTATGTATGTATGTATGTATGTATGTTCTACCTCCATCAAATCTCTGCGAGGGTATCCATGCTTTCCACCATCAAACTATTGCACGATATGTTTCGATTATAATCCATTTATGATTCCCATTAGAGTAGTTCGGGAGATGGGGTTATGTACCTTCACATGATGTCAAAGATCCTAGGCCCGATCTCCAACTAAGGGTTAGTCTGAATATACAAGTTGCCTGTCATTGACTACTCTTCGTAGGTCGAGAGTCAAGCTTGTATCCTCTGGAAAAAGATTATGTCGGTTTTCTTGACTATCGACTACCAATGGGACCCATTGCATGAGGTCAGGTTCATGACCTGTTCCCTCCTAATGATTATGTTTGTACCTAACTTCTTCGAAAACCCGATTACGATGGACGTGACTAGCAAGAGCCCAACTTTCAAATCCACAAATCGATATTCATTTTACAAAATTATTTTTTCGAAATTTAGAATAATATTATGCTATAATTATTGTATCTCTACGCACCAAACTGGCACATTTAGCACATCCTTAGTTAAACTTGAACAATGTAATGAGATTTATAAAAAAATTGGAAATTGTTACAAAAAGCCCAACTGTTATTATAGCTAAAATATGTCATGTCTTGAGTTACAGTCATGATAATGAATTTAGATCCCTTCAATCCAAGATCCACTCCCTGATCTTTATCCAAACATTTAAACAAATTGTATATATGTAGTCTGGGCTATGAAATCCTATGGATTGTGTTTCAGTCCATAAATTTTATAGTGAAATAAGACAAAATACAAACTTCAACTCAAAAATAATATAAAAAACAATTAAAGAACCATTATAATAATTTAGACAATGTAATTTAGAATAATGTTTTTAAAAATTAAATAGCTTTTATTATTTGTTGTCCCTAGACTCTAATTAATTAATTTTTGTAGCGTAGTGAAACATTGATTGGTGAACATGATAGGCATAGTACGGGATCCCATTATATCGTACATATAGGGTGACGTCCAGATACAGCGGCGGGCTGACGTTTTTTCAGTAAAACTATAATGCTAACTATATAAATCGAAAAAAATTCATCAGTACACACAAAATAATAGAGCTCGATTGATCATATATATCACTAGGCAAGTAGTGACATAATAAAACAATTCACAAATTTAAATATTATCTTTGTAAATATATGTTTCCCCTACTTCCTTAGCCATATAAAACAATAAGAAAGCATTCCCTTAAATTTAACATAATAACTTTATTTTTACCAATTGAATTTACTTTCATTCAAAGTTTTATTTCCATATTATTAATGTCTATTTATATAATGAAATGGTTATAAGTAGAAAATGCATTATTTAAAAACTATATATATCTATGAAGGCTACTAGTTGACATTGGGTAATGTGAAAAAAGAGACCTATAACCCAAGTTCCAACCGAGATAAAATATTAGTTTATTTTTACAGTTTTTTTAATTTAGTTTTAATAATTATATATAGATATTCTAACATTAAATTTAGTTGATAACTCATACAAATTTTTATAAAGGTATATAGTGTCTTTTTCTATTTTGAAACATAGCTTCTAATATTTTAATTTCATTATCAATAATTATTGAGTAGAAAATATTTATTTAGTTTTGACATAATATTCTAGAATATTCTTAGTCATATTTATAGATTAAATATTGAGATTTATCTCTAAAGTAGTTTTGTTCTTTCTTCACTTTTAATTAAATTGATTAGTTGAAAAAATGTGTTATGAGCATGTGTCATATAAACTATGGCACATAGTATTATGTTGCAAGCCTCTTATCTGAGTGTAATATTTGAGGAAAATTTTGCACCCTCAGAGATTTAATCTCTCTAGGAACTCAATACATCTAGAGTTAGATGGATCTAGGATGGTTTGAAACATATAAGCTAACTAGATCTAACAGTTTACTATTACCAGTTTAATATCATACAAAGTGAGAAAGATTATTTATCCCAAGATTTAACTTTGCTCTAGATAAAAGCTTTTCAGATAAGAATGGGCTACATTAGAGAAGAATACCACATGCAAAACCATGGGTTGTGAAAACCTGGAGCCTAGAAACCTCTATCCATAAATTTACTATTTTATCTCAATTTTATTTTAATTATTAATTATTAATTTATTTTATTTCTTAATCTTTTTAATGTAATTTTGTATTTAGAGAATAATACAATGGGCTATGAAATTTATTGTTTTATCTCAATTTATTTTAACTATTAATTTCTTATTTATTTTTTTAATTTATATTTATTTATTTAAACTTTATTTTATTATGTAATTTGAGCAATTATAGCCTTACATTTAAAAAATATTCACATTTAACATCTAACACTTACATATACGACATCTAATCCTACACATCTCCCCTCTCATGGAATAATTCTTAATAATATTAAAATAATTTAAAAGAAAATAATAATTTGGCTAATTTTTGAAAATTTAAAAACGTACAATTTGTGATGTCTATGGGCATTGAAGCTATTTTTCATATTTTTGAGTATTCAATGAGGTATTTCCATTCAATTTTCATAAATTTGAATTGGTAAGAGACTAAGTTCAATGATTTATTACCATGGAAACATGCCAAGTTATTGCTACGAAATTATGAGAAAAATATGATTAATTTTAAATGTTTGCAAAATAAAATTAATGATACTTTAATTTACAACTAAAAAGAACCTTAGAGCCCCAAATCCAATTCATATTGTAGTCCAAGCCATTGTAAATATTGAAAAATGATCAAAGAATGTAACACATTATTTACAATTAATGTAAATTTAAATGCCACATTATTATTTCTTATGACATATTAGTAGAATTGAATATATAGATATAGATATTAATTAATTAATAAAACTTAAAATTTATATAAATTCGTAGGGATAAATAACACAATTACTTTAATATAATAAAATTTATTAAAAATTCAAAAAAAATAATAAATTGAATGCATATTTTCACTCACACACCAAACAAAAATTAGCAAAATAAAATTACTAAAACATTGTTTTACTTTTCTCGACTATTTTATTCATTCATTAACTCTATATGTCGCATCACACCAATTACCAGACTCAGAAAAATGGTAGATAATTAATAACATAATCGCGTTGCGAACTTTAGCATATCTCTCATTCGATATTATATTAACCACCACTGCGTATGAACTTAATAAGAACCTGAAAAATAAAATGATCACATTAAAACTGATATGTATATTTTAATTACAACTATTTCAACTATACTAAAATAAACCACTTACAAAAATAATAATGGGTTCGAAATCACAAATGCTATGCAGGGACTACAAATCAGAAACGGTAAATTTTATACACCCACGCATGATTCATTTCTGAAATAAATAAGAGATCGGACCACCATTAATACCACTCACAAAAATCTGATCACGCCATGCTGCAACAGACGTGATAATGGAAAAACGCCCCTCGACGAAAGCAATAAACTTCGAAAGGTTCTTCTGAGCATCATAATTTTCCAGTTGTTCGACATCGATTGCGTACAAATTCCTACCTGTAGAGCAAAATTTCTCACAGCATCCTTTAGGTATATTTGAAATCCACATGTATTCCAACGTGTTCAAGTACCCATCTTCGCATCAAAAACTTCGGCACTTATGTATGCTGGAGGATGTAAATCCTACCCTCGTTGGTTCCACCTATTACCATAAATTTTCTCTGAATGAAAACTCGAGATTTTTCGCGGTTTTGACTCACGGAAGGCAATATTGTCCAGGTGTATTCTTCCACATCGTAACTGTTGCAGTAGCCAGTGTTTCCATGCTCATCATTACCCCATTTGACCAAGATAAGTCCCACGCATAAAAGAATGGAGCACACAATACATAGGCTCCATGGTGCCATTCGCTCCGTTGAAAAGCTTCGAATCTGCTGCACCAGCACCATCTTCCTGCTGGACGCTGTTATTGCAGACCTTTCCTCCTGTATCGTTTCTGAAGTGTTCGAGGCTTCCCATTACTATCTTTTCAATCAGATAATTGCCATTCCTTGGTGAATCCACCAAACAGTAATGGAAAAAACTGGTTGGTGTAACAGGTGAACCTACTGTGAAACTGTTCTTCCAGGGAATTGCAGCTCTACGTCAAAACCAGTGATCGATCAATGCAACAACAACATTTAGACCCTGCATCAAAACCAACAGCAGCAGAATAGCTATGCTATTGCAGAAATTCAGTATACATTTAGACAAAAATGAATTTTAAAAATCGAAGGCGTAATTGTCCAGCAAGGCCCATAAGAAAAACACCAAGAAGCTAACCAACCCGGCATGGACATTCATGCAATGCTTTGTTGAGCGCGCTCAAGTTTCAAATTTGAAACAATGCTTTGTTGGGCGCGCTCAAATTCCAAATTTGAAATAGACTGTGCCACGCGCTATGGATTCGGCGGATCAATACTTCATCGGCGCCATACTTCATCAATACGATGTGACCGGAACTGCAAGGTTGGCGGCGGGTAGGGTCGCCGGGGGCTTTTCGCTGGGCAGCCGGAAAGGTATGGTCCATGCCGTCGTCGGGCTCTGTGAGACTCTGACAGAGGTACCCTCCATAGCATTAACTTTGCTATGGAAGTGGAAATAGGAATTGCCCATTCCATATTAGGCATTTTGGATTGTCGAAGGTACATTTTCATACGCCTTCGTTTCTGGAGTGTACTATGACGACGACTTTCCACACTCATGTCATGCAGGTCCTTAAATAATCGCTCATCCTTTTTCCTCGTTAAATGGGGTTTTGTCTTTTCCAAGGACATAAATCATCTATTTAAATTTCCCACACTTGTTATCATTATTCCGAACCTAACCCATCTCTCCTTCGGTCAGAGGGTACCCACCCAATTGTCTCTACCTTTGACAAGTCTCGTGTTTCCCCTCCCTGTCACGTTTCAAGTCGGGGCCCTTGGATGGAAATAGAATCTGATGTATCTGCCACCTCTGCATTGATCCATGCCACTATGGAGGCGGAAATGCTCCATATGGGGTCACATTCCTTAGATGTTATGGCAGTCCACGTTGGGGAAATAAACGTGTCAACTACTGTCCTTCCGGCCTAATCACTACAGGGTGGCGAACATGCGTACCGAGAACATAAACATAGATATTGTCCCATTAAGATCGTTCCACCACCCCCAGTTATTACCCTTGATAGCGCCACCTTGGTAGACCACATTATCAGTTTACAAAAGTGTGCTTTAGTTGGACGATGGTGTTTCCTGGATATGGAGGATTCTGAGATGATAATTTGGTTGGGAAGGAAGTGGAAATCCTTGCTTGGCTATCTACCCATGATAGTTAGACTCATGAAAGGATGGTATAGTTTCCACTTTCTCAGTCATAAGGATCTTGAGACAATCAGATCCATCCCCTGAGTTCATGGGAAGAGCTTCCTTCCCCTACACAATTGGAACATTGGCTATAATCCCTTGCACAATACTCCCATTAACAAACTAATATGGGTCAAACTACCTGGATAGCCAATTGAATTATGGACTAAGCAAGCCTTAACAGATATTGGAAACGCCATAGGAAAATTTGTATACGTGGACCCGAAATGCCTTGGTGCAAGAGACAAGAGAGTAGCATGGATTCTGATTGAGAAGGAATACCGTGGCGGTTTTCCTGACCATATCAACCTTCACTGGGAAGACATCAATATCCATCAAAGATTGGACTACTGAGGGGTTCCATTTCGCTGCTCTTTCTATCACAGAACAGGACACCTGCACGACCAATTCCCACTCCATCTAGGTGGCCGCTTACATGGAAGAAAATGTTACAACGAAACAAAGCTGACAAACTCTGTGAAGGAACGACCAGGCAAAAAAGGTCAATGGATGGTGTCACACCAGAAAGCAATACATCCAGGTAATTCTCATAGAACTTACTCTTGATATCCTCCTTTTGTAGGCTCTATGGGAATCTCCCCAATTTTCGTTCCATCTTCCCCAAATATTTCTGGAAAGTCAATCTCACCTTTTACGGGTGTTCCAGCTCACCCTAGCTCCCCCCCTCCACCTGAACCTACCTCCTTGCAGGAAATCCCCGCTTCTCTACCAAGTACTCAACCTTATAGTAATATTCCCTCCACATCGCAGATTGCTTACATACCCTCACCTACCCCCTCCCCTATACCATCCAATCGTCAAACAAAGGATAAAGCACCTTACCCCTTTGTCACTCCTCCAAACTCACCCACTCCATCCACTTCGAACTCGATAGGAAGTGATCTGGACTTCCTCTTGGAAAAAAAGACCCTAGATATGCACTCCCTCACCATACATAAACCAAAATCATCTTCCTTCCCACACATCAGCCCTACTTCGGCTGGAAATATTACTGTCCCGCGGAAGCAAAACCGCAGCAATAGACATTTCCGTGGAAGAAACTCCGACATTCCTCTCACCTCTCAAATGGACCACTTTCTCATTGATGTGCCTATTACTGATCTCTCTTCACCTGGGTTTCTTAGAGCAAGATAGCCCACCAAACCTTTTCCATGACCCGTATCATATCCATAAATATCAAGGGGTTGGGCGCTGAACCCAAATTCATAGCTCTCAAAAATTTGTTCCACTCCTTACATCCAAATATCATCCTCATACAAGAAACAATGCATAAACGTTCTGAAGCTGTTTTATATTTTCAAAAAATGTTTCCGAGCTGGCATATTTCTGCAACTGATTCATTTGGCCTCTCAAGGGGGTTGGTGGCCTTATGGTATCCATCCTGGGTCTCGATTAAGGCATTCCGATGTTTTGCAGGCATTCTATTGGAAGCCAGATTTCGTAGAATACCTGGAAACGCCCATATTCTCAATGTATATGCACCTTATAAGGACTGTTTCACCTTATGGAATCGGGTCCTCTCTTCTGAAATGATGGAGCTGGTGTGCTTAATCATTGTGGGAGATTTAAACTGCACTTTAAGCAGTGATGAAGTATGGGGTTATGGTAAGAAAATGAACCCTCTGGCCAACCCTCTCCAAGATGCCCTATTAACATACAATTTTGTGGACATCTTCCCTGCCAAAATTGCCCCCACTTAGGATAATGGCAGATTTGGAACAACATATCTGGCCAAAAGATTGGTTCTTAACCCATGAAAATCTAACTGAACAACTCGGCGATTTCTGTTCTGAAATCATCAGCAACTTCACATCTGACCACAGACTCGTATCATTGCAATGGAGGAACATTGGAATCCATAAGGGCCTTCCTTTTAAATTTAACAGAGCTTGGTTGGAAGACTCAGAGTTCAATGAGCTTGTACATGAAGCCTGGAGAAGACATCCTCATCATACAAATTCCTCTCCCTCTCAAATCTCCTTGACAAACTAGAATCACTTTGGGAGGAAGTAAAGCCCTGGCAAACACTGAAGCAAAAAGCAAATAGGAAAGACCTAGAAGACATCCAGAAAGAGTTGGATAGGATTTTCTTGAAGATGTCCACTCAATGCCTCCCCATGAAGGTCTGGCTTCATATACAAGCAGTGGAAATTAGAAAAAAAAAATTATTGTCTATTGAAGAAGCCACATGGAGATTAAAAAGTAGGGTAACCTGGATTAGGGAGGGAGATCGTAATACAAAATATTTTCATCATTATGCAAACCATTGCCGAACATAAATACAATCTGGGAGATTAGGGAGGGGGAAGGGAAAACACATCAATCTCATGATGATATAAGTAATGTGGTTGTACAGTGTTTCCAGGAAACATATAGCAGAAATGAAATATAATGGCAGAAGATATTATCTGGGGAGTTGAACCCTATCCTACAATGTTAAGAGATGAACAAAATGAAGAACTTTACAGGCCTGTCTTCGAGGAAGAAATCCTGGAAGTGATGAAGTCCTTCAAGAGGGATAAATGTCCAGGTCTTGATGGATGGACGATTGAATTCTTCCTTCACTTCTTTGAACTGGTAAAGAAGGACCTTCTGAGTATGGTTGATGAATCCAGAACAATGGGTAGAATTCACCAATACATCTCATCAACTTACATTGCTCTTATACCAAAGGAAAAAAATGCTAATTCCTTCTCAGATTTTAGGCCGATCTCCCTGTGTAATACGATTTACAAAATCATTTCAAAGGTTATTATTGGTAGATTGCGGAATACTCTCTCACGTTTCATCTCACAGGAACAATATGGTTTTCTAAAAGATAGACTCATTCATGATGTTGTTACAAATACACATGAAAGTTTGCATTTGATCCATACCAAAAAATTAGATGCAGCCATCTTCCAAATTGATCTAAGGAAGGCATATGACTGCCTGGATTGGGGCTTTCTAAGATTTTTTCTTACCAAAATTGGCCTCATCCCCAGATGTACTAACTGGATAATGGCATGTATGGACAAGGTAAATTTTGCCATCCTGATTAATGGACACCCAACTAAATTCTTTTGCACTGCTAGAGGACTGAGGCAAGGATGCTCACTATCCCCTCTATTATTCATCTTGGCAATAGACTGCTTAAGCCTGCACATCACAAGAGCAGTAATGGAGAAAAAATTTCGGCCATTGATGATAAGCAAAAACAATAGCATATCACACAATATCTTCGTAGATGACATATTGATTTTGGGTATGCTCTGCCATTTCACTTGGTTATGGCTTTTTAATATCCTAAAGAAATTTACAAAGGCTACAGGGTTACAGATTAATGAAAGGAAATCTGTAATCTATCATGGGAAATGTGACAAGGAAACTATTGATTACATTGCAGAATTATATCGTATCAAAGCAACTCCTATTCAGGAGGGAATGAAGAATCTCGGATACCACCTAAGACTTGCTTGCTACAATAGAGCAGATTGGCAATGGATCATTGATCGATATTATAAACTAGATGGGAGTGCAGATGTCTGTCGATGGGTGGGAGAGTTATTCTTGCCCAAGCAGTCTTAGCACAGCTAACTGTATACTGGGCCCACATATTCCATATACCATCGAGCATTATCAAGGAGCTAAATCGCCTCACAACAAATTTCATTTGGGGAGGCAGTCATGAAAGGAAGAAATTTAATCTCACCAAACTGGCCAATATTACTCTTCCAAAATAATTGGGAGGATGGGGGATTATGGATCTTCATAGATTTGGAGGAACTTTAATGATGAAATCCTTATGGAGGGGCTTATTTGGGAAAGGCACCTAGAGTAATACCATCCAAAAAAAGTACCTTGGTAATAAAGATTTCGAATACTGGTACAGGAAAGGCACCATTGGCATTAAATAAGGCTCTGCGGTTTGGAGAAGTTTCCAAAAAATGCAATTTTTCTTCTTACAACAACTCACATGGAGATTTCAGAACGGAAACAGTATTTTGATTGCCATGGATCCAATCCTTGGAGTTGGGGAGGAATGTTCTATACCTTAGAACATTAAAAATACTCTTCATGGTGTGGTCATCTTTGTATGGGGCCAAGCCATAGCGGGCTGGCAAGGCCCTTTACTGATCTAGAAAGAAGCACACAGTATCGGCCTATATGGTCAAGTGGCCCTACAATGGAACAAGATCTTGGCAAACATAGAAAACAATAGTATTTGCCATACAGAACCCTTAGATTATCTCACATGGAAAGGTAAGATGAAGACTGATAGTATAATTGGCGCTGATACTTATCTATCTTTTTCCAGAATATCAACACTACAATCAGAATGGCAATTCCCCACAGTTTTCTGGAAAACAAGAATTCCAAACAAAATCATAATCTTTTCTTGACTAGCTTTTCATAACAAAAACCTCATTTGTGAGAATCTATAGAAGAGACAATGGAAAGGGCTGATTATCTGCTCTATCTGTAAAGGCGAAGCTGAAAACAATGATCACATCTTCCTGCAATGTAAGCTCACTACTCAGGTATGGAAAAATTTATCTAACTTTTTTGGTTTTTGTCTTATAGTGCATTCTTCCATTAAGGATTCACTGGAATGGTGGAGTACATAGAAACCCTCCTGGAAACCCATTCCCTTAATTTGTTTATGGGCAATTTGGAAATGGCGGAACAACTTCTTGTTCCAGAACATGAGAGAGGAGTTCCAGCAGGTCTTTCACAAAATTACAACAAACTACAGTGTCTTTCTTCCCCAGCCCAAACAACCAAGTAGCAATCCTTGTGGGACAGTAACTCATTGTTGAAGTATCCAATGGGTTTTTTTGACAGCGTTGCACAAAAAGGAGTATGTGCTTGTGGGGTGTGGATATCCATAACTAAACAACTAACATACAGTTTTTACTAGAACGGACGAAATGGCACCAACAACAAAGCGGAAGCAATGGCTCTTTGGGGCCTATTATGGTTCAACAACTTTTTAAACATTACTGTCTTACATGTTTATGGAGATTCCAAGATCATAATCAATCATGTATTAGAAAAGGCCTCCATAAACAACCCCTCTTTATTAGGATGGTTGAAGAGAATTGAGGTCTATTGGAAACTACAAAATGGCTACTCAATCAAGCACATTGGGAGATCTCAAAACGAGCAAGCTGACAGACTATCAAGAAAAGGTTTGTCCCAAGAACTTGGTAAATGCTATATGCAAATCTACTGGGAGAACAACATCTATGTCATGGAGGACCTTCTTTTTCAGAGATATAAGATATCTCTTGGGCAATACTGAGGTCTATTTCTGTTCCCGTTGATGAATAGTCAGTTGCCTGGCCACTGGGCATAAAACAGTGTCCTCTGCGAGGTCGAATTTTTATCTCCATCGTAAATGGTGTTTTTCTTTCTCAACAAGGTTATACTGTATCCTAAATAAGGCATACCACTGAGAGTTGTAATTTTGTTACTTGTGTATCTAGTTTATATCATACAGTGCCCCTTACATAGTTTATTCAGAAAATAGATTATCACTTTGCTATTTTCTTATTGAGAGTAGGTGGTACCTGCATTTACAATGTGTTTTAACTAATAGACAATGACAAAATGGCTATTGTTTTTTGAAACAACTGTTGTACTTTTGTAAATTTATCTTTGGATATTAATACAAATTGTTCTTTTGCGTCTGCGAGGTCGAATTTTTACCTCCATCGTAAATGGTGTTTTTCTTTCTCAACAAGGTTATATTGTATCCTAAATCAAGCATACCACTGAGAGTTGTAATTTTGTTACTTCTATATCTAGTTTATATCATACATTGCCCCATACATACATAGTTTGGTTATATTGTATCCTAAATCAAGCATACCACTGAGAGTTGTAATTTTGTTACTTCTATATCTAGTTTATATCATACAGTGCCCCATACATACATAGTTTATTCAGAAAATAGATTATCACTTTGCTATTTTCTTATTGAAAGCAGGTGGTACCTGCATTTACAACGTGTCACTTGGCTATTTTCTTATTGAAAGCAGGTGGTACCTGCATTTACAACGTGTTTTAATTAATAGATAATGACAAAATGGTTATTGTTTTTTGAAACAACTGCTGTACTTTTGTAAATTTGTCTTTGGATATTAATACAAATTGTTCTTTTTCGTACCCGGAAAAAATTTATTTTAATTTTATATACAAAATAAATAAAATTCACATATATTTAGATTAGATATTCCCTAAATATTACATGTCACCCATGATTTTTAAAGTCGAACAGACTCTGTTTTCTGTAAGACGGGGTTATTTGTGAAATCTAAGTTTACATTTCCCCATTGGACCACCAAAATTTAAGTTGTTAGGAAGGAAACGGTATTAAAAATAAAAGTCACGCTTCACGTTGCTGACAAATTTTTCATGAAGTTCAATTACCATGTTGTTAATTATTTAATGAATAATATACTTTTAAGTTATATCTTTTAAATACCGTTAATATATGTAACAATTTAAGCTTTATTAGCATGAAATTAGAATAGGTTGATCTATGACGCATTGCTTTAAAATCTATAAAATAATGTCAATAATGAAAATGGCAGCCTCGAAAAAATCAAACTTGGAATCGCATACTTCTCCTTATTTTTTTTTCCAATCATACTTTTCCTTACATGCAGATAAAAGAATGCCGACCAATAACAGACAATTTTATATAAAATAAAAGTTGAGAAATTTTGTAGTGAAATTGGATTTAGTTAGTATGTGACGTACATCGAATTATAATTATTATATTTACCAAAGTGGTTGGTAATGATAGTATACATCTCATTTAAAGATTCAAAGCCAAAAAGAATCCGTCATATCAATGTTCCCAACTAAAATGGCAAAAATATATAATTATTGCCGGAAACAAATATCAACCCATAATGGATGGGCACGACGGAATCTCGTCCGATGGAGTGCAAAAGACGTGACCCCATCGTTCCCCGGGCAGAGCGCGGTCCACTGGTGGACGAAGGGAAGGATGTGAGGGGGCAGGAAGGGATAAGTTATGCCGTGGGACCGAAACACTTCAAAAAGTCTAAGTAGTTATGTGTTACATCTTTTTTAATTAAATGGATTAATTAAGAAAAAAATATGATATAAATAAGATGAAGTTTGATTTTTTAAACATATGTTATTAATAAGGTATGGCATTGGTTTATGATATTGTAATTTTCATAATAAAGTAAGAAAGAAGCTTCATATTTAATTTTATATTTATTTACTCTAATTTCTTTAATTAATTTAATCTATTTACTCTATTATATGCTTTAATATTTATTTACTCTAATTTTCTTGATTAATTTAATCTATTTAATTTATTATACACTTATTATTTTTTATTTTAATCCTTGGCTAATCTTGACTTTCTTTGTTGGATACATAAAATTGGCTTGTTTCTTTATTTGATGTGATTTGATTTATTTTATATTGGTTTATGTGTATATAAAATATATATATATATATATATATTAAAACATTGGTTCACTGATTTTTTACTTTAGATTAATTAGATTTATTGTTTTGATTATTTAATTTTGAACAAAAGTATTATTTAATTTTAGATATTTCTATTTCAATGTGGGCTTATGATTTATTATATTAGAATTTTTCAGTTGATTAAATATAATTTTTTGATTCAAAATTAAGAGTTACATTGTAATAGCTACATTATATATTAAAATATTCTCCATCTTGTTATAATGATGAACCACATTAATGGTTAAAATTCAGTAGACAAAATGTTTTTTGATGTGAATATTACTACCCAAAGATTTCTCAACACATTATAATGTATTATACATACATATATATATGATTTTTATGATTATATAAAATAATAAATATTATTATATAGTATATTATATCTTTATATATTATATATATATATATATTATATATATATATATCTATATATTATACACACACACAATTAGTCAACTATTATATTTACACCGATTGTTACCTAGGGATGAACGTTTTTCTTCAGGAGTTTTTCCTGGTAATTTTAACCAAAATTTGGGAGATAATTTTGAAAGATCGATTTTAAATTATTTAGTTTGTAAAATTCGAGTGCCCCAAGAGTTTTCTAGGCATTCAATTCATTTATGAATTTTAAATAACAAAAAATCACAATATTACTTTAAATTGTATGACTAGTTTCTAGGCATAAAAATTTGTGGTGAAATCTTGATTTGTGTTATTTAAACTAGTTTTTTTACTGTATATATGGATTTAGGACCCTGAAAAACCCCTAGGACACTTCGATTGTGCAGGGATTATCCATCAAACTTGTAATTTCAATTAATTCCTCCCATATTTTAGAGAAAGTAGACCAGAAAATTCTATTGAAAAAACTTCAAAAAAATCACACTAAAAACAATTGGTTTTAAAAATACATTTAACTTAAGTAATGGGGGTTTTCGCAGTGCATTATATTAGATATCATTTTTGGGATTCAACTGCCTTAAGTAAGTCATTCATCTATAACCATTTCCATGAGAGGTAGGTAGTCGTAAGTAACTATTTTTTCATGATTTTTGAATAGTCCACTTAGCACTCATTGCATCAGGTGCAATGAGTGTTAAGTGAACTATTCAAAAATCATGAGAAATTAATTAGTTAAAGCCACCTCTCATGGAAATAGTCATAAATGAATGACTTACTTACCACAATTAAATCCCAAAAATAATGCGTTGTCTATATGCGACTTTTTTGAAGCATTCTGCGTGGTTTTTCTGTTCAAAAATCCGGGGCAGCAATTTATTTGGAATCGCAAGTTTGATAGCTAGTTTCTGCACATCAAGCATCCCAGGGGTTTTTCAGCGGTGCTGAATCCAAATATCGTAGTTAAAAACCCATTTTACTGCACAAATCAAGATTTAACCTCAATTTCTTCCGCCGGATTCCGTCACCGGAATTCTCCAAAAATCGCATTATGACAACTCCAAAATAATATCTAATATATAAATATAAATATATTATAAATTTATTAATCTATAAATATAAAAATTTTAAAAACTTAATTAAATTAACTTGACATTTTCATTTTTATTCATTATTAATTTTAATATTATAACTAATAATATAATAAATTAAAAATTAAATTATATGTCACACCGACGGCAACTCAATTACCCATCATCATGATAGAAGTATTAACAATTTGATGATTATTAATATTTGTGCAAACTTAACTTAAATACTTTTAATAATTTCTTAAAAAATAAACATAATATATTCTTTTAAATTTAAAAAAACTGTTTATTTAAAAAAAATTGTGTTATTTTTTAATAGTACTAATATTATTCTTTTAATTTAAAAAAAAAAATTATGTGTATTTTTTAATAGTAACAAATAGGTGTATGAGACTTTTTTGGACTTGTGACTTTTTACAAGGAAACACATGCTCTTAATCATTATGCCCACTCACACTATATAATAATGATGATTATATAAGTGTCGAGCAAAACATAAATAATGATGATAAGTAGCTCCTGGTAAATATATTTATTAACATTTTATTCATATCCATTTTTTATGCAAAGACTTGCTTAAATAACTGATGGTAAATATGTTATTTACTTCCCTCAAGACTTAAGAATAAAAATTCAATAAGTAAATATTTAAAAGTAATATATGAATAATGCAACAATATCCATAAACTATGGCATAAAATAGATGAGATACTTATCCACATGATATTATTTTATGCATAGGGTGCAATAAAACCTTCAAATGTTTGAAAAATAAATTTTCAAATAATACTGAAAAATAAGTATTTATTTTTCAAAGTTAAACATTATAAGTTGCATTGATCAATGTTAAACTGATAGTGGTCAACAAATAGATTAATTATTGGAATTTTACCTAGGCAAAGATTAATAATGTTATTTTTAAAATCTAATTAAATTATCATTATTTTTATATTTTGGATTTAATATTAATCATTGTATTATAATATTTTTTTTCTATAATTTCTATTTAAAATTGTCCATGGTTCTTGGATAGACCAAGATTGGGGTGCCTTGTTTAAGGCACTCCTATATGTTAATCATTAGTTCAATTGTCACTCTATTTGGTTATTTCTTGACATGACCATAATGTAGCCTTCACCAATACATACTCATATATTATATATAAAGTATATATTATATATTATATATAATATATATATATATTAGTATTATTAATTGTTTTATCCAAACATTTTATTTACATGATTTATTGTTTTAAAATTAATGGGTTATTGATGATGATGTTTAACTCCACATAAGATCAAATATGGTCTACAAATCTTAAGAAAATTAATAAATTTAGTTTGAGATTTTTCTAAGTATTTATTTCTATAATAAAAAAATAGGAGAGAAACAAATGTGAACTAAAAATGAGGGCCTCCAAAAATATTATTTCAACCCTATTAGTATTGCAAAAGTGACCCACTCTTTCTTCCCAAAATATTTTGAAAAATTGACCAAACCCAGTTTTAATTAAAACTTCACACTAATTAATTCTTATCTTATAATATTTATTTAAAAAAAAATATATAAATTATTAACTAATTTATGATTATATTAAAAAAATAAAAATCTTCAAATCTCAAAAATTAAATTTCTCATTTGTTAAAATATGAATGCATGTAAATACGCGTAATGAAAAACTCGTAAAATATTGATATATAATACATATTTTATTTGATAAAAATAAATGTCGAATTGTAAGTTTGTACGATATCCATGTTTCTTTGATCTAAATATACTGTGTGTATTATATTTAAAAAATAAATAAATTAATCTTTATTAGAACTTATCAACATCTTTAAATTGTGGATATATATTTAGTGGTCCCCGTATTTATGATTATACTTTTGTTCCACGATGGAAAGAGGTGTAGTTGGTCCCATGGACGTACGTCAAATTGTAATTATTATATTTCCCAAAGTTGCTGGTAATGATAGTGTACGAATGGTTTAGTATGACTTGGATTTCAAGATTTCGTCTTACTTGTTTAAAAAGTAAAGCACTCTATTTCCAATTATTATTATTTTTGGTATTTATTTTAACATGATAAGCCAGCCCAAATTATTCATTTCCCGTGAATTCTGATCAAAGGTTTTTCCTTCTCAAAAGATTCCAAGCCAAAAAGAATCCATCACATCAATGTTCCCAACTAAAATGACAAAAATATATAGTTGTTTTCGTAAACAAATATCAACCCACGACGGAATCTTGTCCGATGGGGTGCAAAAGAGGTGACCCCCTCCTGCCCCGGGCACAGCGCGGTCCAGCGGTGGACGAAGGGAAGGATGTGAGGGGGCAGGAAGGGATAAGTTATTTCTTGGGACATCGTTTATGTGCCCCCGAATCACTTCAAACGTCATTCTAGTTAGAAAAATACTGCCTCATATATTAATAAAACTATAACTATAACTCTACGAAGATCGGTTGCCTTTACCCACAGGCCCAATGTGTGCCTACAGGAATGCGATCTTGATACGGCAATGCCAGCAAAGAATGCATCGAATCTTTCAACCTGAGGAAACCGGAAGATTCGGACCACAATGACCCAGGCAAAAGAAGAAAATGTGAGCCCCGCGCTGACTGCATAGGATTGGATTGGGTCGGATCGGTCAGAGGAGTTATCGTAGTGAGTGGTATTAACGTTGGAGATGGAGGCTGTTTTTTTTGCCATAGTCTAATTAGCTGGAAGAATTCCCTGGAAAGTTATGGAAATTCCGGTTATTTTTAAAGCAAATCAGGCAATGATTTTTGTAAATCCAAGTTATAGTTGTTAAACTTCAAAATTTTAGCTGTTCTAGATGTTTTTGATGGTGCTGAATCCATTTCCACCATCAAAAACACGATTCAAACACTGCCTCTACAAGATTTTATTGAAAAATTTTTCCCTGGATTCCAGCCACTTTTGTCCGTCCGGGCAATTCTTCCACCTCAGTAGATGACTCCATTTTTTTGGAGAGAGACAGGGTTACGACAATTCCCAATTTTGAAAGGTTTTTTTTCAGAGGCAAGATTAAGATAATTATTAATTTTGTTAATTAAAAAAAAAACAACTCGAGTTTAAGTTGTTTAATCAAAAAAGTATTTTAAATAACAAATAATCACAATCTTTTCTTGTTTGAATGTTGGGTGATTTGGCCCTTAAAAAAGACCATTCCATTTTAAGTTAGTGACTAAATATAAATTTTTAAAACTAATTAAACTATTAATTAAAAATATAATAATATTATAAATTGTTTAATGGTACATATAAAAATACTCTTAAAAAAACTTTGTAAATTAAAATATGTTTTCTTGTTATTTATTATTAAAAATTATTATTTAAATATATAATTATATATAATTTAAAATTAAATATGTGTTTAGATATAAAAAATGAGATTCAAAATTTTAATAGAGATTGACGTAAAAACCAAATAAAATATATATATATATATATATATATATATAATTTTTTTAAAATCTATAATACAATAATAATTAGTGATCATTTATATTTATGCAAAGTAACCTTACATTTATTTATTAATAATTTTTTCTTTATACGGAAAAAAACTATGTTTATTTAAATTTTTGTAGTGTATAATGTTTTTAGTTTTTTTGTTTGAAGTATTTTCAACTTCGTATTCATTATAAATTTATGAGAATTTATTTTTATTCTCAACTTCAGCGCGAGCCAATGGAACGCTACCATATTTAGCAGAAAATTAATGTAAATGGGACAATGCGTTATAATTTTCATGTTTTGAGATTCAATTTCTCATGTTTGTATGAGAAACATGTTGCTAAGGGAATATTGTGGAAGGTAAAAATAAGTTATTAAGTGGATAAAAAGTATTTTGGTTTTAATGTTTTCTTGCTCTCTCTTTCAATTGTTGTTCATCCCCTCGTATTTTCCTTTGTTTTTTCAATACGAAAAAAGAACGCTTTCTTTTTTTTGAGTACATTTTTTTAGAATCCATAGAAAAGTGTGTTTTGTTTAAGGTAGATATTTTTTCCCACATTTTTATAGATTTTTTGAATAAAAACTCTACTCTTGATAAGAGGGTTGGCTACTTTTTAAGAGGCTCTTTCTCCTTTGTAGCTTGTAGCTTTGTATGATTGATCGGACTAAATCGCCACTAGTTATCTATGATTGAACCTTCCTATGATTGAGTTATCTATGGTGCTTCTCACTAGCTACAATCTCTCTATCTAGAGTGCTTATTTGCATCTATCTAGAGTGAGGTTAGTTGTTGGATCATTCACTGGTTAGCTTGTTCCGATTTCTTTACCAGGCGTTCCTAGACTTGTTCCGACTTCTTGGACATTAGGGTAGTTCGAATCTTGTTTTGTATATTCTACCCATCATATTTATTCGAGAGAATCTATGTTCAATTTATCCACAAAATTGGAATTTAGTTCTTTAACATTATAGTTTGTAATAATAACACCATAACGAAATAACCTTCTTTACAATGTCATGATAAATTCCTAAATGGTATTGAAACTCCTTGCATTCATGAGATTGTCGTGAACATATGCCGCATAATGATACTTACATGTTTATGAATCGATTTGATTCCCCTTTTTGAAAGAAGAACAACAATATGATTTTGTACTCTATAGATGTGAGTGTAGGTGATGCTCTGGAAGGAAGGTCCCAAATTCCTGATACGTCTCATCCAATTCAACAGCATATGGGGCTTGAAAAATTATTGTAATCTTTGACCCAATCTATAATACTCTTGGCATTTACATGTAAATAAATTTTCTCCAGCCCAGCCATTTGGCGAAGGTGAGAACTCCCCAAAGCGCAGTAAGCTCATCTCTACTATTAGTCTCCCTTCCTCCCTACCACCAGAAGTGGTAAATGCGCCCCGGTTCCGGGATGACAACACTACATCCACACCTTCTTTGTTGGCTAGCCCCATCAAAAAAACCCATGGGATAAATCCCCTTAATGTTCTTATAAATATGCTTGTTTTTTCCACAGCCTTCTTTGGGTGAATCTCAGAAAAAGAAAAGGTGATGCTCCTTAAAATCACCTCCCAAACCACCAGTACCTTATGTTCGAACAACCAAGCATTTCAACTTCTCCATATAGCCCAGATAACATAGAAGGGGAGGGAATGGTAGTTCGGCTTGTCCTTGGACCATATAAGAAAGCAATTTTCAAGAGAGATATGTGTTCTCAAATGACCCAGATTAAGAATGGTCATCACCCCAGACCAAACTTCCCTCGTGAACGAGCATCCAATGAAAAGATGATCAACCTCCTCATCATGCATCCTACACATGGAGAAAATACCCGGTCCTTGGAAACCTCTGCCATGTAAATTATCCAAAGTGAGAACTAATTTGTGGATGGCCAACCACCCAAAGCATTGGAGTTTCGTAGGAATCTCCCAACCCCACGTTGCCTTGTACCAACTAATAAAATTGTAGGTTTTTTCCGTTAAAGGAAGAGGATATTTCCTTAACTTTTGGGAACCCATCTTTAGTAGGGCCTACCCATTGCAATATGTCTCCCTCTTCTCCAATGAATGTACCAGCTTCATATAGGTTTTTGATGTATGCTTCCCATTCAATGGCCACGTTCTCAATCAAACCAATGTTTATAGTTCTCAGCCAATCCAGATGTGTAGAAAATTGATTATTCCTGACAGTTATATGTGCAACTCTGTAGATTCCATTTTCATGCACAATGGTAATAAGGGCAGCCGATAAGGTGTGATTAACCTCTAGGTCTTTAATCGCATCCAAGCCTACCTCGACCGTGTTCCCATCCCCGATAGCACATCTCATATTCCCCAACATCCAGTGAAAGTTTTTCATCACGCTCTCCCATATGAATGAGGTGTCATTTGTCCTTCTTATCCCCATCCTTGACCATGATGAGAGACCATGTCCCTTCATGTACTTATCTTTGATTATTTGCCCCCATATGCCATTGTCACTAGTTTCCCTCCATAGACTTTTTATGATTAAGGAAAGTTGAAATTGTGGGTATCCAAAATACCCCATCCCCCCTCATCTATTGGTCTTGCAATGGCCTTCCGCCTTACTAGATGAAATTTCCCCTTCAGCTCTGTAATAGACCATAGGAATCTCACTGTAATCTCATCAATATTTTTACAAACCTCCATAAGCAGCAAAAACAAATGCATCCAATATACCAAAATATTTTGTAGTGCGGATCTCACTAAGGTCAAACGCCCTCCAATGGAAAGCCATTTGTGTTTCCACTCTGAGATTTTATTATTCAATCTATCGAGTAGCCAAGCCTAATCGTTGTTTTAATATCTATTTACCTTTAGCTATAACCCAAGATATTTGATGCCTTCTTCCAAATTGTTCGCAGAGATCCCAAATAAAATACAAATATCCTTGCATCTTGTGTCATTGATGTCCGTCGAGATCATTATTGATCTATTTGTGCCCATAAAGAGGCCAGATGCCTCACTAAATAAACTGATGATCCGGTGAAAACTCTTGCATTCACCGTTATCAATCATGCCCCTTAATAGAAGGTCATCTACAAACATAATATGAGTAACTTGCATATTCCTGGAAACTTTCACTCCCTTGATACTACCACTTCCTTTAGCCTCTCTCATCTTTTGACTCAAATAATCCATGACCAGACTGAATAGGAGCGGTGATAAGCCACATGCTTGTGAGAGACCTAGGAATGCCTTGAACAATCTGGTCAGGTACCCATTAATAATGATAGAAAAATTCATGGACTATATACATCCCATAATCCATCCAATGTTACTCAAGGAGATGTCCACAATCTATTCATTCATTGTCTTTCTTTCCTTTTTTATCTCAGCAAATATGGATACATTTACCTTTTTTACGAGAAAACATATCTACCATCCTTTGTCGTAGATATTAATAATTCAAACCCTATTTATCAATATATCCATGTAGAGTATTAAATTATATATTTAGAAAAAAAAAATTAAGTAAAAAAATTCAATTGTATTATTTAGCTAGTACTTGTGATGGATCGTCACATACATTGGTGTTACCATTTGTTAATCCTATTCATATATTAGGTATGTTATCAAACACTATAATTTGTATATCTTTTGTGTTTGGATATATATATTATATATATATATGAGTCACTAAGTTTAAAAAGGAAAAACTATAATGATGTAAATGACATGGTGTGTTTTCATATCTTTGATTACTTTACCTTATTCCTTAAGTTAGTAAATAAGGCAATTTATTGAGGATTTATTATTTTTTGATTTTAATGGGGCATCCTTATGGGACGATGTACATAGATAGCTAATAATCAATTCTAATGCAACTTAACTAAATTAAAATAGAAAAAAGGATGAAATCCTTTAAATTAAAATATAGTACATTAACCTTGATGGGTTGAATACACTGAGGTCATCGGGAGCAATGCCTGGTTTGCTTCAAGACTAATCACGCATGTGAGAAGGAAATTAGTTGTGTGGTATTACTTGCACCCAGGTGTTTGTGTGAAGGCAACCTTCGGTAGAGAGAGGCATTTATGCATTCGCAGGTGGCTTAGGTACTACATAATGAAACATATGGGTATTAGTATGTTGATCTTGTGTTTGCAGTACAAGGAAGAAGCATTACGAAAATGCCAAGTGCATACCCTCCATTTCTCTAGCAGCCACTAGAGGGTTGAACAAGAGAAGTGATGTAATTATGTGGACGAATAGGGTGATGGGAGTTTACAAAAGTAATTTGAGTGTAATGCCACTACAGGCCCTCTCCTGCATTTCCATTGGTGACTGACGAAATGGCTCGGTAACTCTGTTTCTATTTGCTTTTGGTTACGGTTTGGTAGTTTTCATACATTGTGGGTTCTTCAAATATCCACCCACTAGGGTGATTGTGGAATTGGAAATAGTGTGAGAGGGGAAGTGGTAGGGTTGTTAGCTCAACTAGATCTAGCCTCCTCGACTCCTTATTTTTCTATGTCTTTGAGTTTCATTAGTGAATTGGTGGTTAGTACTTGGTTGATACCTACTCGTGGGTTCCAGTATTTTTTCCTGAGGTGGTGTGAATCATGGTCGCTAAATCCAGAGCGGGTGGTCCCAACTGTGGAGGTGGTGTTATTGGCCTAAACAAGGGGTGTTATTTGTGGGTTGAGTTTGACCTATTCATGAAAAACATTTGTTTGGGCATCACGCTCTTTGGAAGAATTCATTTGGCTTTGGAGCAGGATTGCACGGACTTCACTTAACCTTGGTGCGGTGCCTTCAACGGTGCAGTGGAGGTCTGCGACTTTGGGAAGAACATGCACCATTTTGGTATTGGTGGTGAATTGGGGCTTAATGTGGGTGACATTGTTAATAGGCCCTCCTCTGTACATCCCCTCCATGGCACCAAGAAGAATTTCCCATCTAGGTAATAATGCCAGAGGAAAAGCCTCGAAGACTACGCTTAGGAGTCGTCATCAGGTCAAGGAGCCTATGCCTATTGGTTTGATCAAGAAAGGAAGGGTGCGCCCTATGGGCCCTCATAGAGGACATCATCCATTGTAGAGGAGGGGTGGAAATCCCCCACCCCACCCCCCTGTGTCGCCCTAACTCAACCGTGATAGTTTGTTAAATTCCCGCTAAAGAATTATGAGAAAAACCGCACTCACATATTGGAGAAAATGGAATAGATAGAAGCCTGGCTAGCCTACTTGGAGCAACACGTCAGCTACCGTTTCTGCCCTCCCCCTCCACCAGGGATGGGACCAAATTATATATATATATATATATTATATATATATATACTTTTTTCAATATTGATCCACTCCATAATTAGTTATTTTTCTTTTTCAAAATTTCATTCACCTTATTATTTCATGAGAGGATAAACTCTTTTAATATTTTGAGGGATCTCATGAAGTATTAAATTAAATAGAAACCAAACTACCAAGAACTATTTGTTTCTACTTTCTATCATTACAATAAATCATTTACTTCTCTTTACAAAATTATTAGAAATTCTTAATTATTTTGTAAAAAAAAAAGCATATATATTTATTATATATTAATTATCTTGATTTACTTATAATTAATAAATTATTACTTTAAACTTTCACCTATTTTAGTTTTAATCTTATTTTTTATTATTATTATTTTTTAAGTTAATGGATAAAAATTTCAATTTAAATTTCAATTATTATTAACTTGCAAAGTAACACTTCTCTCTATTTTTTTTATTATTATATATATAATATTTTGAAATAGTAACACTTTTTTCCCTGGGAAGGAATCATATTCTTCCGGATCACAGCTTGCCAGCTTATTAGGAGAGTCTAGAAGAAAACGGGTTTGTAACTTCCCAAATGCATTAGACTAGAACTTAACCCATTGAAATATTAGATTTTGGATTTTGGATTTTTTAAATACAAAGATAGGTATTTGTTTTTCAAATAGAGTTTGTTTAATAATGGTAGTGATATTTTGTTAATTTTTAACCGATTATTATTTTTAATAATTATAATGTTAAATAGATTATGGATATTTATTTTATATTTTAAAATAATTTTGATATATTATAGACTTTTTTTTAACTTCAGAGAGTTCTAAAAATATCATAGCAAAACAAATTCTCACAAACTATTTGATATTTGGTAAATATTCATTTAAATGTTTTAAATCATAAAAAAAATTATTTATTTACCGTAAGAACCTATTTAAATTCAACTTCGCAATGAATGGGTGACCTCTCATCTAAATTCATTTGAAATGGATCGAATTTATACGTATCAAAACATAATAATTTCACATTAGAAGCGTTGTTAATTTTATAATATATATTACGTACAAAGCGTTGTGTATTATTTTAATTTTATATGCATACATAAGATTAGATATTCCCTAAACATTACATGTGACCCATGATTTTTAAAGTCGAACAGGCTTTTTTTTGTAAGACGAGATTATATGTGAAATCTAAGTTTACATGTCCCCACTGGACCACCAAAATTTAAGTTGTTAGGAACGAAATGGTATTAAAAATAAAAGTCATACTTCACGTTGTTGACATATTTTTCATGAAGTTCAATTACCATGTTGTTAATTATTTAATGAATATTATACTTTTAAGTTATATCTTTTAAATACCGTTAATTTCTTTAACAATTGAACCTTTATTAGTATGGAATTAGAATAGCAGTTGTCTATAATGCGACTTTTTGAAAGATTTTCCGGTGGGTTTTTCTGGTTAAAATCCCGCAGGAATTTATTGAATCTCATGTTTGATAGCTAGTTTCTGCACAATCAAAGCGTCCCAGGGGTTTTTCATGGTGCTGAATCCAAATATGCAGTTAAAAAACCATTTTAACTGCAACAAATCATGATTTAACCTCAATTTCTTCGGCCGGATTCCGTCACCAGAATCTCCAAAAAGTCGCATTATAGACAACTCCATTACAATATATTGATCTCTGACGCATTGCTTTAAAATCTATAAATAATGTCAATAATGAAAGTGGCAGGCTCGAAAAAAATCAAACTTGGAATCTCATACTTTTCCTTAATTTTTTTCCGCAATCATACTTTTCCTTATATGCAGATGAAAGAGTGCCCACCAGTCACTATATTATTGTAAATGATAATAAAATATTGTTATATTATTTTTATTCATGTTAAATAAATCTTTTAGTGTAGTTGACAGAAAATTGTCAAACGGTGAGTTATCATATTACTTTTTTTTAGATTTTGTAAATAAAAAATACTTTATAAATTGTTTTTAAAATGAAAGTTTGATATTTATTAGAAGTAACTGTGTCTTATTTTATTTTAATTAAATTTATTAATTAAAAAATATGAAATAAACTAGTATTATATAAAATGAGTTTTGGTTTTTTGAGCTCGTGATATTGATTAGTCATGGTATTGACCTATGATATTGTGATCTCCATAGTAAAATGAGAGAAGTTTTATTTTTAATTTATGCTAATTTTCTTAATTAATTTAATCTCTTATACACTTTAACGTGTTAACTTTAATTTTAATCTCTTCCTTAATCTTGACTTTCTCTTTCCAAATTAAAATTCCAATTTTCCTGATTTATTTATTTATTTATTTATTTTATTGGTTATTTGTTTAAATTTTATATATTTTATTTTATTTTCATTTTCATTTTATATTTTATATTTTATTTTTTCCTTAATTCACTCATTTTTTACCTTAAAGTTTTAGATTAATTAGGTTTATTGTTCTGATTATTTAAGTTTGAACAAAAATATTATAATATATTATTTTTTAATTCTAAAAGATATTTGTAAGTTTTACTAGTACTAGTTGAAGATGGGCATCTTTAGCAAAGCTACCCAGGATCAAACCTCAAGGAGGAGACACACTAAAAATCCACAAGTTAGCTTAGGGGTTGTGGTGGTGACTTTGACAACTTAGATGCCCCTCAGTCGCTATTTTAGCCTAAAAAAACACAGACAACTACAACTACACATTTTTTTTAAATTAATGTTTATTTTTAATTTGTTTTTTGTTTACAATGTTTTTTGTTTTAAGTATTTGCAATATTTGCAATTTCTTATTTCATTATTAATTTACGAAGGAAGCTTAGTCATGCCACTCAAAGTAAATATTATGATATGAAAAAATAGCATAAAAAATTATAACCTACATTGGTTAATGTTAGCTAAATTAATAGTAGTTAATAGACGTATAAAATCTTATAGACTTGCCCTGGGAGGAATTAATTTAAGAAGTGAAGTGGATAAATTAATTACTTTCTTAGACACATGGACTTGTATAATGTTAGCCTCACTCTCTTAAAAATCAATAATAAATCCAATTATTAAATTAAATAAATAAAATCATGAGAATTCCTCCAACCAAGGATTATATTATTTTTTTTAATTCTAAAAGATATTTGTAAGTTTTACTAGTGCAACTAGTTGAGGATGGGCATCTTTAGCAAAGCTACCCAGGATCAAACCTCAAGGAGGAGACACACTAAAAATCCACAAGTTAGCTTAGGGTTTGTGGCGGTGACTTTGACAACTTAGATGCCCCTCAGTTGCTATTTTAACCTAAGAAAGAACACAGACAACTGACAAATACACATTTTTTTTTTTTTTTTATTAATGTTTTTTTTTTTTTTTTAATTTGTTTTTCGTTTACAATGTTTTTTTGTTTTAAGTATTTGCAATATTTGCAATTTCTTATTTCATTATAAATTTACGAAGGAAGCTTAGTCATGCCACTCAAAGTAAATATTATGATATGAAAAAATAGCATAAAAAATTATAACCTACATTGGTTAATGTTAGCTAAATTAATAGTAGTTAATAGACGTATAAAATCTTATAGACTTGCTCTGGGAGGAACTAATAAATTAAGAAGTGAAGTGGATAAATTAATTACTTTCTTAGACACATGGACTTGTATAATGTTAGCTTCACTCTGTTAAAAATCAATAATAAATCGAATTATTAAATTAAATAGATAAAATCATGAGAATTCCTCCAACCAAGGATTCTAGTTTGGATGAGAGATTCTCTCCAACTAGCTCTCCTAAATTAGTGTGTAAGTTGATAAAATGTCTCAACCGAGTGAGTCTAAGATAGACGCACTATCTTAAGACCATTTTCTTATGTATTTAAATGTATTATTAAATTATTTGAATAAGAGATAATTACATGAGCATGAGAGACCACGTGATGGCTCTCTGCCTTTTCCGCCAATTTATTGTTCTATGAGTTAATTTGTTGTGCATATGATTTTATGGTTGTGTGATTTTTCTTCACGTGGTATCAAAGCCTTCTATGTGTAGTGGAGGGCATGGGAAAGCAAAGGGTGAAGGAGCCATAAATGGTGATGTTGCAGGCTACATTGGAGTTACAACTTTAGGAACCTGAAGTGAAGATGCTGCTAGACTTCGTTGATCTATCTGTGGGGCGAGGTTTCATTGTATTTTGTATTTTGTTGGACCGTGATTTATATCATGTAGCCAAGCCAAGGGTTGAATTCTTAAAAAAGAAAAGGGGCAACTATTTTCAAAGAGTCAACTCTAATTATGTCACACAGGTCCATGCTATAAGTACCAGATCAACTGAATTACTCCATGTGCGTAAGCAGCCAAAGCGGTTGCTAATCATCGACAGGTGGCATCAATTTTATTATGATGACCATCACATTGGTTCCCCATCACAATTGATGAAGAGTTAACGTCCTGTGTGAGATCTTTTTGGTTTAAAACGGTATATGCACAACCATACAAGAATTAAACAGCCGCAAGTTGGTCCCATAAGAATGAGACATAGCCACATGTGGAGGATGCGGTCTATCAACCGTTGACCGAGTCAAATCGAACGACTGAGATTGCTCAAGGGTTTATTTTTCCACAGGAATTAGGTCTTGGTTTGTTCCTTCTCCCACTGTTGCCCCAAAACCATATGCCCCATCAATGCAGTGGCAATAGCAATCGGCCATAGCGCATTTGCTTCTGGGCCCTGGGCTAGCAAAGAAGCTGCATAACATTTCCACCAAATTTCACAAGGAAGTTCCTTCCCACTACTTTTCTTAGCTTTGGAAGTTACAGGAGAATCCGGCGAGATATCATAATTTGTTGTTTATCCTCGTTCACAAAGAATGGTTTTGAAAGACTAAAAGATTGTTCTAGTACTTCCTTCTGTGATTCATAGATAACTTTATTATCGTTGGAGATATTTGAGCTACTCACACCACCAGCATCACTGTGAAAAATACTAAATTTCGCTGCAATAACAACGATTTCATCGTCCTCAACAAGAGCATGTTGATGACGAGGCTTGATCTAGTCCAGTCCTTTACGAGAATGGACTATGGGTTTGTGGAAATAGAAACTGCTAGGTATTTACTGTGTTGGAAGTCGAATTAACTATGGATTGCTGGCCACAACCTTTCCTATCGAAGATTAGAACTGAAGATGTATTTTATCCCTGGATACTGTCTCATTATTCAGCTTCATCAAAAATCTGATGGGCTTCATGCTTGAAAAACCTTGAGCGCCTGCGTGGAATATGTTTTGGAGTGGATGTATGTCTCTAAAAAATGATGGTGCCTAATTTCTGCAACGAAGTATCACGCATGGTTTTTATATGCTTAAAGTTAAAGCTTGAAATCCTCACTTTTTAAAAGTGATTTCATTGATTTTTTTTTAAGTGACTTTATTTTAGTGGAACTTTAAAAAAGGAGTGATTTGATTTGATTTTTATTTTTCTTAAGGGTAGCTTATCCGTGAAATCCAAAAGTAGTATTTTACTTTGAGGTAGCTTCAAGTTAAATTGTAATGGAAAAGTCACAATGACAAGTGAGAAAAGTGAGGGTTGATGTGAAAGAGAGATAAAACCGATATTAAAATTAACTTTGACGCTAAAGCTTAGCATTATTATTGTTTTAGAGTTAGTTTTTGAAGACAATTTAACGCAAAGGAGTTCTCAGTCTGTGCTTGAGATGCCTCATTGAAGACATTGTCATGATGATGTATCTTGAAGGTTAATAAAACCATATCTTTTTGTGGTTATCGTGTCCTAAATTCGCCCGAAATTGAATAAGACGATCATAGATACACTCTGTGTCGTGAATGTGCTTGCATGATTTGAGTCGAATTTGTAAAACACTCTTTTTATTATGCTTAAACAAAAAAACTACATGCCCATAAGAAAGTTTTCATATACAAGTCATCAATCAAGCTCCTAAACTCAAAGCTTCCATAATCAATTAAGTTCATAAGCACAAAGTGTCACATCATCGACTTGATAAAAGTAATATTCTGCAACAACATTTCACGACCGCTAATTCACACCATTAAGTTAAGGATGCTACAAATCAAGCACTTCAAGCCTAACAACATCAACATCATCAACACTTTCTGTATCACTTGCAATGTTTTAACTGAATTGTCCAGGTGTATTTTCGATTGTAATCGACACCTTCATTTGATTTGTTAAAGTGAAACATTAAGTCAAGTCAGTTGTTACTTGAACATTGAATTTATCATTTCTCATTTGGGTGCATTTTCGACAGTATTCGACACCCATCATTTTTTCAGCACATTCAGTGCATCACTAAGTGCCATAATCACCCAAGAGTTCATGACAACAAGTAATTCAAGAAAAAACAATCAAGCAAGTGAGCGTGTTCATAAAACAATCAAGCAAGTTCAAGCACACAATCATCATCAAACGAGCGTGACTTCTAATCTTGAAGTGAACATCAAAACAAGCATGTGCCTACAACAAGCACACTAAGATCAAGCGAGCGTGAGATCAATAGTTCAAGCAAAGTGTTTAAAAGCATTAGCAATCAACAAATAGTACAAGTGAGCCTATCATTTCAGTGAGCAACTCAAGTGCACAATTTTCAAGCACGACTGCTACACCAAGCGAGCCTACCTTCAAAGTAAGCAAGACAACATGGCAACACACATTCAACTGTCCCAAATTCTTAACAATTTACTATTATTATCAGCCGGTGACATGGTGCACATTAGCAAAACCACTCTTGCTGACATTCAAGTGCATCTTCAACATGCACATGAAACGATTGAGTTCCTTCAACTAGAATCGCAATTGCAGAGAATTGAGTTGCAAGACAAGCATGTTTCTTCCATGTCTTTTCCAGATATAGCTGATCATTCAAACTCATTCATCCAACCAGCTTCAAGTGTTGAAGTTGTTCCAGTTCAACTTTCTTCCAAACCGATCATTAAGCCATGGGAAGAAATTCAAAGTAATCGAAATCGATATGGCTTAGGATATGTCAAAGATAACAACAACTTACATATCCCTAATTATTCAAAGCCCATTCAGTTCGTCAGTGCCAATTACTTGAACATATCACTTTAACGAGTTCTCTGCAAGTTGTAGACATACATCAATGCACACAAACTGAAAGTGTAGACAAACATAAATGCATACAAACTCAAGTTGCAGACAAACCAAAATGTTCTCATTGTCAAAGAATCAATCATCTACAAGATTAGTGTTTTGATCTCCATCCTTGTCACCATTGTGGCAAGCAGAATCATTCATCAAAGAAATGTTGCAAACAAGACCAACCTTCCAGATTGAAGATAAATTATTCATGGCTTGATCCCTGGGAATGGTCATCCACAGCCAGATGACTGTACAAGTTTTACAATCGGATTCACTGACACATATTGCAACCAACAGGCAAATTAAGATAGTACTCTCGTGCAGTTGAACGGGGGAGTACACTAGTGAAACACTCCTACACCTATAGGGGGGAGTTCAAATATAATTTGGAGAAGATTGCCTCTCCTTTTAAGTGACAAAGGGAGGAAATGTCAATGAAATTAACAAGTGGTTGTCAGACTGAAAGTCTCGACAACATCAGCGAAGCAGCCAGTGGGCATCTTCATCAGCCAGTGGGCGATCAACATCAACAAATACACCAGTGGGCATTCATCAAATTGTGTCAGTGGACACTGAATGTTGTTTTCAAGCAAAGGACAAATGGATGTTTTTGCAACTTGGCATGTGATGGAGTTGTCAAGTGACATTTAGAGATGAATCAGGCATGCAACGGATTCATGTTCTCTTCAGATTTGAGTTTTTTTCTAGCATCCAGCTTTGGTGGTTTTTCAAGCAAATGTTTTTTGAGGATTGACTTGAGAACTTAGAAGATGGTTCCTTGTTCTTTTTGGATTTATCATTGAGGGGGGAATGTTAGCCTCACTCTCTTAAAAATTAATAATAAATCCAATTATTAAATTAAATAAATAAAATCATGAGAATTCCTCAAACCAAGGATTCTAGTTTGGATGAGAGATTCTCTCCAACTAGCTCTCCTAAATTAATGTGTAAGTTGAGAAAATGTCTCAACCAAGTGAGTCTAAGATAGACGCACTATCTTAAGACCACTTGCTCATGTGTTTAAATGTATTATTAAATTATTTAAATAAGAGAGAATTACATGAGCATGAGAGGCCACATGATGGCTCTCTGCATTTTCCACAAATTTATTGTTCTGTGAGTTAATTTGTTGTGCATATGATTTTATGGCTGTGTGATTTTTCTTCATATAAATTTTAGTGGGTAGTAACCACTATTAAGTCTACACTTTACAATTTTATTCCTGTCCAGAAAATATAAATAATGTTGATAAGTAACCCCTGGTAAATATATTTTATGGATGTCCACCTTTTATGCAAAGACTTGCTTAAGTAAATGATGGTAAATATGTTATTTGCTCCCCTTAGAACTTAAGAATAAAAAATCACTACACAAATATTTAAAATTAATGCATGAATAATGCAACCATATCCATAAACTATGGCATAAAATATGTGAGATACTTATCCAGATGACATTATTTTTTGCACAAGTTAATAAAACCTTCAAATTAAGGCCCAATCAAATGCTTAAAAAATAATCTTTAAAATAATATTGAAAATTAAATATTTGTTTGTCAAAGTTAAAGATTATAAGTTGCATTGATAGTGGTGAACAAGTAAATTAGTTATTGGAATTCTACTTAGGTAGAGATTATATATATATATATATATATAATTTTTTCTTTTGCTTAT